>DWLO01001044.1:0-16446 GCA_018245335.1 Dalla quadristriga
GGAGCGCGGGAACTCCAAAAAAAGGTCGGTTTCGACTCCCCCGCCCAGCCTACATCCAACCATCTTCAATTATTGCAGCGCATTCAGACCAACTCACTGCCATGCTGTAGCCCCTCCCTGCATCACTGCAAACATATCCACTCCCCCTCCCTCGGCAAGCAAATCGAAAGAAGCAAAACAAACCTGTTCACAATATAATAAAGAAAAATTACAACAATACACCAATCCAACCGCACTACACCAACTAAAAACTATTAAAGCAAGCCCAACAAAAGAAACACGACCGCCCCCTTCTAAAGCTTCCCTGGCTCTCCTACCTGCCCTTAATGCCTCTTCTGGAAAATCTACCCTGTATATTAAAGAGATTTTAAAAAAAAAATGAACGTTTTCTTTTTGACCACGTCTTATCTACGCGGCATGGTATGCGTTGGTAGCAAGGTCGCAGCGTACACGGGCAGGCGTACACGGGCAGCAGAACTTGGCTCTACGGGTATCGTGAGGCAGGTCGCTATGTCCGGAACCATAGACAAAACTGTCCGGAACGACATGGTGACGCATTATCTTCGGGTGCAGCAATTAGTGACTGTTCTTTTTTGACTGACATCTTGACTGGACATTTGATATAAATTCACGTAACTCGGACGTCTGACTGTGACATCCACAGAACAGTGACATCCAAATAGTATGTGACATCCGTGTCATGTCATCCTCTGTAGAAGTGGATTGTATTTAGCAAATTACTTTTAGATTTTTATTCTTGTTTTTTTTTCAGTAAATAGAATACCGAATAGTAGTTATTATTCGCTAAAGGACGATTATGTACATATTTTATTCACTGACCAGTTTACTTACATCACAGGTTTACATTTTGATAAGAAAACCCTGATCAACCCTGCCTGCTGTCGTCCCAGTGTAGTGTAGGTACGCGGCCCGCGGCGGTAGTCGGTAATCTGTTTTGCTTATTACAAGACGCGTAGTGAAACATTGTATTTTATTGTTTACGGAAAGGTACAGATGCATTAAGCATCATGGTATGTGTGATTTGTATTTTATCACTTACCCTACCACTTTTTTCGATTCTTGATCGATTTTTCCACTTAGTTCAAACTTCTAAAAATAATGGTGACTCACAAACATCCGCGTATTCTTATACTGCCGCATGTTGTTTCAATAGGTACCCGAGGGTTAAGTTAATTGGGAGCGAGAAAAAATAAACCACAGAAATAAACATAATAATATTATTATATTGAATACTAGCTGTTGCCCGCGACTTCGTTCGCCTTAAATTTATGAATTATTCGGGATCAAAAATATCCTATGATCATCTCATCTCCGTGACTCGAAACTACCTGTCTATCAAATTCTATGAAGATTGGTTGCATGGTTAAGCCTTAGAGGTGTAAGCCAACTAATTTTAGATTTACAATATTCGTAATATGTTCATATAGCTTTCTTGCCTTTCTTTTTTCTGCTTGTTATTCTATATAGCTTTTTTATATTTTTGATTTGTTAATGTTATAAACATAAGATACTTAGAATTATTAAGTTATAAATGTATTTTTTAACTGTAGGCAAGTAACAACAATATGGCTACTAGCAGCAAGTTTTCCTTGCCAGTAAGCAGCGATGAGAACATGTCTGTGTTTTCAATGATATACAGATTCTTCAAAAAGGTAAGCTTGCTGTATGGTTAATATAATATACATTTCTAATAGCCTTAGTTCAACAGCTTTAGTAGTTATTTGAGACCACTGCAAATCAAGCAAATGGTTGCTACATTTATAAAAATTTTAGTCTCAATCACAGTTAATAAAAAAAAACAAAAAAGATTTGATACAACATCTCTTACTGAATTTAATATGCAGTGCTTTCTTAACCATGTAAATATTGTAACAAATGAAGTATAAATTGGAGTATGTTCAAAGCCTATTTACACCCTAAGAATGTATTGTCCACTTGGCCATATATGTATTTAAATGTGTTTATTCAAAAGGGTACCAGCACATTAACTTACAAAACAGATGGCATCATGCCTGTGAGTCAGTTGGCCTTGAAGGTGTGCTCTTACATCATAAGAAAAGAATTCACCTTCATTTTAATTAGTTTAACTTCAGAATCGATCGGAGTGGCGTCGATTAGTGGAGGCCTATGTCCAGCAGTGGACGTCTTAAGGTTACGAATTATACGAAAATATTTTTGATTTATGGATTGTGTGTATTTTTCTTTTATTGTTATCAGTATCATAACAATTGAATATTCGTTTAATAGGACTCTTGTTGCTTAACTTTGCATAATGTTTGTATTTCAAGCATATCTAGTCCAATCACCTTATTTAGCTGGTATCAATGTAATGCAGGTGACATGAACCATGCACATGTCTAGGTTGATTTAGCCAGTAACTGCCAACATTATTTACTAATTTATAAATACCATATTATGGTAACAAAAACAGGATGAATGATAATATTCATAATTCATAGTGACATCATACAGACTAAAAATATTCCCACATGGCAGGAAGTATGTTTTCATTTATTATCAATGGGCGTCATGATTTTACCTTTTATTATAGCAAAATCAAGCATAGAATGCATACTAAGCATTGATTCATGGTAACATTCTTGGCATGGAACCAATATATATATAAGCTTCTTATATTAAAAGAGGCACTTGATGCGTATATTTAACCATAATATCTTATTTACAAAACATGATAGATCAGGAAACTCAATGAGGTAGTGTTGTAAAAATCATTCCAGCAACAGTCCATAACAATGGATATTCAACATTCTGGAGTGTCATTGGTTTGGATATCTAATATATATTACAGAGCATTATGACAATCCCAATCTGTTCTTTTAAATAATATTGGAAACAGGCGAGGAACCACAGAACCTGATATCGTTCGTAGAGTTCCTTGTAGGTATGAACTTATTACTCACAAATACACTCTCAGATAACAGAAATAGGGGAAAAGGTGTTATATAATGCCATCACACCAACGCTGGTTGATAATGCACTGAGTGAAATACATTAGTATTATCAGTGGAGATATTAGTACATACTTACCTTGCTATAAAACGTAAATTATAAATTGTTAACTGTAACTGTAAAATGTAAAATTTAAAAATATATAAGTATGAAGTCCTATAAGGTCTCTGGTTATGCCACAGGAGGTGTCGAATATGTAAATTAATAAAAATGAAAAATACTGAAGCATGTGTCGGTGCAGGTGTCGATAGTGGGAGTGGTTTACTTGGTGGGCTACATGCAATGGAGCGTGGCCTGGCTCATCGGGCCTGTGGTGATGTCGGTGCTGCGCGACCAGTGGCGCAAAGAGAGCGAGTACCGGCGCAACCTGGCCAAGGCGGCCGCTCTGTCGTCGGAGAAGGATGTAGTGCTCGCCAAGCTCGATGACCTGCCGGCATGGGTAATTAGCTTTTGTTACAGAACATCCACAATCAGCTTGCTTATGTTTATAATCATCTGCACTATCACAACTCATCACAAGTTTAATACTGAGCAAGCGTAGGAGGCTCAGAATGAGAAAGTTTAGACAGTACTCCACCACGCTGGCCAAGTGCGGATTGGCAGACTTCACACGCCTTTGAAAACATTATGGTGAATTCTCAGGTATGTAGGTTTCCTCACGATTTTCCTTCACCGTTAAAGCAGACTATATTTTAATGCTTTAAATGCACATCACTTTGAAAAGTCATAGGTTCCTAGGTAGGTCATGGCGTTCCTGGGATTTGAACCCTGGAATCCCAGAATAGGAAACCGACATCGTAAACACGTTTATTACTAATATTATGAAGCTGAAGAGTTTGTATGTTTAAGTATATGCGCTAACATCAGGCATTACTTGTCCGATATGAAATATAATAATTGCGTTAAGTAGCCCGTTTATAAGGTAATGCTGTAACCTGGTAAATAACATCACGTTATGACTCAAAGGGGCGGCTATTAAGGTCAATTTTTTAAGGTCAAATTTTTAAGGTTTTTTTTATTTGATGAGAACAGCAAACGGGCATGCGTTTCCACCATCCACTGCCGCCCATGGATAACTGACAAAACTCGAATGGGTCTGTACGAGTTGTAAATAAACTGTGTTGTGGGTAGCGGACACTCGGCAAACATCATGAATGACCAAAACCTGACCGAATTTGTCGATAAAGTCGATATAGTTTCAAGTGACGAGAACTTGTGTACCTACAAATTATAAATAAGTACTTGTTTACTGGTGTAGTGTGTTAGCAAATGACTCAATTTTATCGCTATTGACTCTAGAACATTAAGCAATGAGCGCAAAAAGTCACTTGATACACGTGTCTACGCTTATTGCTCTACTTCGTCGTTTAGATGCGCGATTGCTATTGATCATAACACTAACAAATCTGCAATAACAGTCGGAGTCTATATTGTGAACTATGTTTAGTGTTTCTCCATCGTGTAATGCAATCAATTATAAAGCATCGCTAAGCAAAATGATATGGACAGATACTCAACTACTACAAATGTTGTATGCATAGTATAGATAGACGAATAAACAGTGCTTTTTCTTTTCGCGGAAGGGACCTGACTGAAATTTGTCATAGTCATAGCTTTGATAAATATTGCGATTAGGACTGTATTGTTTTGTAGTTTTATACTTGTGGATAGATAGTATTATATCGTATACTACAATCTGACTTGTGCAAAAGAATGTAAAAAATCTTTTATTTATACATTTTAAATCCTTAATACAATTCCACATGTTCTAAAAGCATAGTGTCCCAAACATCCACTCTATTCACACGAGTTAATGGAAGTAGGTAATTAAATTACATTAGGATAAATGCAAGATAAGCATGAACGCCCGTTGCGTACTTACTCATCCGTAATTATGTAGCTAAGAGCAGGTCAAGCGCTATTTTTTTATGTATGTAATATGTTAACTGTTAACGTTATTGGGGTTAATAAATATAAAAATTATATGTCGCCAGGTATTTTTCCCCGACGTTGAGCGCGCTGAATGGTTGAACAGAGTAAGTTAAATTTTTTACGCTCACACACACATACATAGGCTACGCACTAAGATTTCCTATGTCGTTGGTGGCATAGACATGCACAATTGTATTAGCACAAGTTCAATTGTCCATGTCAACCAAGACCCGAAAACAATTTTAACTATCTGATTCATATCTGTCTTCGAATTGATCTAGTAGCCGAACGAAAACGCAAAATATATTACACTACAACAAATTCCAAAAACCCCAACAGAAATAAGGTATTCAATTATATCGATGCTGTAACATAATAATATTTTTGCACAGATTTTACTGCAAGTATGGCCGAACGTGAACCACTACGCGAGGAATATACTGAAGGAATCCATCGAACCGGCGGTGGCTGAAAGCTTGGCCAATTACAAACTCAGCGGATTCAAATTTGAGCGAATGATCCTTGGTACTATCGTATGTATCGCAAAATGTTGTATGTCGTTTTATTATGGATTTTTTCAAACCGAACGGCGAATTAGCGTTAGTTTATCCTCAGTAATTATTTTAATGAAATTTTAGAACTGTCCATAACTTCCAAATTTAATTCGACCCTTTAAAATCTTCTTGTTTAATAAAGCTTTCGTGGTCGGAGAGCGACCTGTGCTCGTTTTTCCTAGTCGTCATCTCCATTCGAGGACCTTTCTTTTCCATCGGTTATCGGTCCTTCGAACGACGTGGTCTACATACTGCCATTTCAGCTTACTTATCCTGCAAGTAATTAGCTTGGGCTTGCGAATTAGGCCGACGGTAAGGGACCACTTCTCAGATCCGTATGTCATCACTGGCAACACACACTGCTTGAATACTTTCGACTCGAAGCACTGTGTAAATTTCGATGTAAAGATATGCCGTAGTTTTCCTAACGCTGCCCAACCGAGTTGGATTCTGCAAGTTACTTCTTTCTCGAAGTGAACTTGTCCCAGGTAAACAGGAATATACTCGTCGACAACTTTGCGAGCCAACGTCAAGGTACGAAAGTTAATATAACCTCAATGTTGTACTAAAAGGAAATTAAAAATGTGGTATATAATCACTTTAATGGAAATATTAAATTAACTAGAGCATTTGCATTGTTATAGGCACCGAGAATCGGCGGCGTAAAGGTTTACGATAAGAATCTTTCTAGGAATGAAATCATCATGGATATTGACCTATTGTAAGTATAACTAAACTAGTGTTATAAAATCAATATAAAATTTGATTGCTCTCCATGATTTGTTGGCTATTTACTATAATATGGGATTTATATAACATTTGTATGACAATTTAATGTTAGCTACAACTCAGCAGTTAATGTAATGCTACTTATGACTACTGGTTGAGACACTGTTACTGTGTAAATTGGGATAGCAATAAATTAATTCTGACTTTTTCTCTACTATATTCGGTTGAAGGGCGGAAGTGGTTATTATCACACTATTGTTATATTTCTAGTTATGCTGGTGACTGTGACATCTCGTTTGTCCTTCAACGAATTCGTGGTGGAATTAAAGATCTGCAGGTAACATTACAGCATTTTACTTTTTTTTTTTTTTGCATATTTTTTTATAGAGAATTGACGTGTGTTTTTATTACCTTTCCATAGGTCCCATCATGACTTTCATTTGCTTTTACACTGTGGTTAAAACATTACGCAATGGGAAATAATATATTTTTAACCAATACCAAGTGGTGTGCACGTAGCACATACGGAATAAGATGAAGTTAATAACAATAGATAAAAAATTGCCATGTTAAAAAAAACGCAATTTGTATCCGATTCTGATCGATTGCATCAAAACACATTTTGTTAAAATTAATGGATTATTGGGATTTTTGATGTTCTAATTCTGCCGCACGACGTTGCCTGGATATAAAATGGACTTCCACAAACGTTTCATTTGTAGCATGCCACAAGACGATACATGCCACGATATGTGGCATACCGCATTGACGCATCTAGTCGCTCCGGCGCAATTCACCTCTATGGTTAATATATAATTTTACTTACACTCGGTCGCATCAGATCCACGGCATGGTGCGCGTGGTGATGAAGCCGCTGATCTCCAAGATGCCGCTGGTAGGCGGGCTGCAAGTGTTCTTCCTCAACAACCCCTCCATCGACTTCAACCTGGTGGGCGCGGCCGACGTCCTTGACATGCCTGGCTTTAGGTAATTAGCACTTAAATGTGAGATACACAAGCGTGACCATCTGTAGGGCTATTATGGGTTATGCAATATAAGCGCTCTCTTTGTGTCACTGTCTCTCCCTTAAATGTTTTCTGCTAAAAACACCTTATTGCGTTTTTAAATAGTTCTATTTAGCGTAACCAAAACACACTACTCGCCGTCTCGCTAGCCGCCAAACCTATTGCGAGCAAACAAAGAAACCTTGTAATGATGGTTAAACGCTCCCTGCTAAAAACATCGTTATTGTGTCTCCACACAAAACAATTAAGCTTAACCAAAATTGATTTACGACATTTTAAATAGAATTGGAGACGTAAAGGTCAATCTCGAATATGAAAAAAACATTATAGTAATAATAAGCCTATTGGCCGCACGCAACCCATTAGTGTTCTACTTTAGAGCACGGGTCCCTCCACATAACTGAGGAGACCTGGAGCGTACTCCCCCACACTGCTCCAGTATTGCTGCGGATTAGTTGAGAGGCTAGTGACCAATGCGAGTGTCGGGTGTTTCAAGCCCACCCAAAGGCCTCTGATTAGACGACTGTTCTCTAACGAAAATAACTAGAATCGATTGCACGACTTGCCCTCCGAAGCACGGAAGCGCTCATGTAATGTTGCCACTAGCGGTCACCCATCTAAATTCCAACCACTGCCGGGGCGACTTGAACTGGTCGATCGGTTACGATTGACCATAGTCAACAGTCAATGACATTTGAACAATCATCATTTCTCCATAGGACTATTAGCAACCAGTATTAGGAATAGGACGATTGGCAACCAGCAAGAAGAATAGGGTTATTGGTAACCAGTAAGAGGACTAGGGCTATTAACATCAGTGATTATATTCCAGTGACATCCTGCGGCGCTGCATCGTCGAGCAAGTGGCCAAGTTGATGGTGCTGCCCAACAAGCTGCCGATCAAACTGAGCGATGAAATCCCAACTGTCGATTTGCGCATGCCTGAACCTGAGGTAAGTATAATTAGTTTTAGGTGGGTAAGAGGCTATACTCACGTTAATATATCGGGAACTCCCTACTAGTTTCAGTCCATTACCTGGGCCATCTTCGTGAGCTGCCGTCTGCCGCAAGCGCGCGCCGTGATCTGACTAAATTAACGTGAGATAGCCCTTTAACACCCATCTGAAATGAATAAGGACACTCACGAATCCTTTAGTAGTAAAAAAGTATATACGAATTTTATCTGATTCTATAGTTACTGCTAGATAATATCAAGGTTAAAAATCCTTCAGAACCATATTAATACAATTTTTTTCCAATATTGATGAATATACTTCGATGCGGTTTGTGGGCGAATTCCCAAATACTAGATTTCAAACCCGTATTGTAAACCGTATTGAAATAGGCTTAACCTTTGGTACCTACGAAGATTTGCGTGGGAGGTCAAAAGTTAATTCTAAATAAATTGTTAACTCTTACAATCTTAACGTTACAGGGTGTTCTGCGAATCCATTTAGTCCAAGCACAAAATCTTATGAAGAAGGATGTGTCCATGTTAGGTAAGCATGAACGCTATAGTAAAGTATTATATATAAATAATATCATTTAGGCTCTTGCATTGTATAATGTCTGTTTTTAAAGTGTGTTATACTTCGGGGCGTCTAATAATAACGTTAGACGTTTTTAAAAATTGCCTGTTTCCCCCTTTTTGAGATAGCAATATGTTGGGAACCCCCCTTACGTGAGATCTACCCTATAATTTTTAAATAAATAATCCCTAATTCTCCACTCACTCTATGGTCATCCGTGTGTTTACGCATATTCTTTGAATTAAAAAGTTAATGTGAAATTTTCATTGGCTTTCCCCTTAAATTAGATCTTGCTGGAACCCTCCCCACCCCCATTTTGAGATCACGTAATTAAGAGGGCTATTACATTTGCATCTGTCTCGCTCGCACATTCTACATTATCAATGATTGTAAAAGTCTAGGTAGACTTTTCAAAAAATGTGCTTCGATATCGTTGTAGACAATAAAATTACGGACATTTTAGAATGTGCGAGCGAGATAGATGCGAAATGTGAGAGGTCACTTATGGCCGTCCCCTTTACAGCGTGTGTGGTCTTGGAGACCATGTATATCCTGTCTGCATTTATCTATTCATTCGGTTGGTCGGTGTGTAGGAAAGGGCAAGTCGGACCCGTACGCCATTATCACGGTCGGCGCGCAGCAGTGGAAGACCAAACACATCGACAACGACGTCAACCCGCGCTGGGAGTACTGGTGCGAGGTCAGTGCTACCACAGGCTTACCCTTTATCCAGCTTCCGGAATTTTCATTACATTTTTGAAGGGTCTATCAAAAGGGATTTCACATTTATTGACCTCAGATTGTATCTATATTATGTTTGTTCACTTCTGTTTCGGGTGAATGTATTATAAAAACGTAATTTTATCTATTTTAACATCAATAATCGATACATGCGAAACCCCTTTGTTTCTTCGGAAATGCTACGGAAATTCAGGACACTGAATATTTATAGTATCAGTCGTACCTGAGATTTGCTCGTTTTTATTACATTGAATTTGTTTGTTGTTATTAGTGCCTTGTTTATTAGTTTTGACGCCAAAATTTCGCAGACTGAATGTTTCGGCCTTTTCCAAATTTATTCTCCTATAAGTACTTATTTATTTATACTGGTTTGGGGACTTGGTGAGTAATGATCTAATGATATTTGCACTTGCATTTTACTTATTCAACTCTCTTGCACATTTAACTTAGTATATTAGGTAAAGGTTGAAGTGTTTTCTGTATTTGTGGTTGTGAAATAACAAGATCTGGTGAAGTACTTCATAAATCAGATTTATGCGTGACTAACTCACGAAAGACTCACTTACTTTAATCTCTTGGTGTTTCAGACTCACGGATAGATGCATGATTGCAATTGTGTTATGAAGTCGTGGAAAGTTAATCATAACATTTATCACTTAGTATAGTAGATGATACTTGCCCGAGTGCAGTTATTTTGCAAAATTTTTCTTCTCCGAAAAGCATGATCCATAGTTAATTTCATATTAATCTACTTCTTTTTTTACACTTTCCTAATTATTGCATTTTTCTCTAACTTTTTATTATACTGATATTTTGCTTTCTTTCAACGCTTCCTTTCCGTCTGACATTATTGTATTCGTATGTAAATATTTGGACATAGTTTTCTATCTGATAGTATCCGTATTACCATGACACTTTCCAATGTTAAATGATAACAGTGCTTGCAATGGTGTACCTACCATGGCTTAGAATGGTGCATAACTCGGCTTACTCGTAATATTTAACCGACCAGAGATTGTGAATTTGATTTTGTTTTCCTCACTTATGTTTGCGCCGGGCTATGCGCGTTTGGCGTACAGGCGCGTATAATGCAATCGCTGGGGCAAGCGTTGGAAGTGGAAGTATTCGACAAGGACGAAGGCAACGACGATGACAAGCTGGGCAGGTGAGTGCGCCGCGCTGGGGAGTGAACACCTTATATAGCTTGTAAAAGCAATTTGTTGTAACTCAAGTACACAACCAAAACAAGTACAAGTACGTTCGAGTTAAAAAATATATCAATTGCGTACTTGTTTATAATGAATACAAATGTAAGTGTTTATAAAATCAATTTTCAGTGATTCAAATACTTCTTAAGATTTAACCTTGCACGTTACAGTGTAATTGAAATGAGTCATTGCGTTAATCGCAAAAAAAAATTAAGTTATTAAATAAAAGTACACATTTAGTTTAAAAAAAAACATTGATAATGGTTCTGAGTTTAAGACAAACATCGAACTATTGATTTCGAAAGCTTAAAGTGTTCACTTCTCATAAAATCAAAACATCATCGTGTTTGGTGAGGGTGGGGCAGGTGAGGCAATCGAAGGGACAGAAGAAGTTGTTGGTGGCGGTAGGTACGCTTCGGGCATGGCATAGCACTGAATTGTGTTTGCTTTAGAAATAGCACCGTATTATACTTATCTACTAGAACATTGCACTTGTCTAATTATTAGTAAAAGAAAAGTAGTAGTTTGAGGGGTAAGTAATATTTTGAATAAGTTGGTATGGCAACAACTGTAAATAGTATAATAATATTATCATGAAGTACTGGTTTGTTAGAAACGTCATTGAGTATTGGAATTCGAGTATTTCATTTGCAAGTTATATATTATTTTAGGAATATTCTCCATTTGCCAATGTATTTGCAATATTACTTACAATCGTGTCTGTTATACTGTATTTTAATACAAGTTTTGCTATATAATAATACTTTAACAGTAGTTTTCAAAACAAAACTGGAGGATCTCTAAGATTACGTATGTTTGTTGACACTGTTTTGATATATTTTAATAAAAAAATATATACAAGAATAAAACGCAGCATACAATTGTAAGAATCCTTCACTTTCGTAATTTTGCTTTGAATGTGACGCTTACTAAGCTTCTTATTTGTTTATTTTACAATGTATGTTTACACTTGTCTGATGTGGTATATCTAGTGGTAAGAATGAATCTTTATTTTATTATATTCAAAACAATGTGTTTTATTTTATGATAATTGTATTGATATGTATATTATATTGTTAATCATGATTCACTATCGAAAATTATCCAAATTACTTTTAAGTTGGGGCGAGAATTTAACCCAGACATTTGATATAATATTGGTTTACGGTAATTGCGGTTTTTCTTGATTTTCTCTGGAGCTGCACATTTATTTGGGATAAAAAGTAAAAGTATGAACATCTCCATGACACAAACTACCTCTCTGCCAAATTCTATGAAGGTTTTCAGCCGTGAAGGCGTTCAAACAAACAAACAAACTTTCGCATATATAATATTAGCAAGAAGTCAGTTCAGATACTAATTGATTTCTAGCCTAAATACCTTCCGTTTGAATACAACGACTTACAATGGAGTTATAAAATAAGTTGGGGGAATATAATACATCCGTTGGTATATTAAATATTGACGTTATGTTTTTTTTTTAAATGAAATTTGCTGTCGGCCCTATTGGCCTTAACAGCGTCACCGAACAGGCGTATTAATTTTTAATGCAATGTTGTTATTTCTCCGAAGGCCTTAATAAGCTCGCGGAAGAGTCAGGTGCTGCAGTGCGAGCTTTGGGACTGGGACCCAGGCATGGGCATTCAGAACGATGATTATCTGGGCAGGTCCGTCCCCGCCAGTCCGTAGCGTATAGCGCCCGGCGGAACCTTGACCTCTTGACTAATTTGCGCAGTAAATTCGAGGAAGCCATTTTTTATTGGGCGTCATTATTGCTTGCCATATATTGCTGTCTCCACTCGCCTGATTTTATGAGGAGCTTTTACTTAGAGTTCAAGTTTCTTGCTGGGGCCTATATCACTTCATACAGCGTCGCCACATGCGTGTTGTTTTGCGTTTGCCCTCGAATCTTCACACTACCTCGTATTCACAGCCACTCCGGATTTACGAAAGATAAATATTGGTAACAAATTATAAAGTTACGTTTAATCTATTTATCAACAATCCGCGAGCAAAATGATTGTTGCAGAGTAGATTAAACGTAACTTTATAAAAATGGATTTCCAGAAAGTAACGCCTGATATAATTAATTATAGTAACAAGTTGTATCGTTTGTATATAAGGCGGTGTAAAGATTCACATTATTCTGTTATTTAATTCCGTTTTGTATGTGTCTTATTGATTATTTATTAATAATGTTTTGTGTTTTCGCTGGTACTTTGGGATCTGCTCAAGAAGCGCAAATAAGACGGGCTAGTAAACTTCAGTAATATGTTTAAAAAGAGCACCAACTGAAATATTTATTCTAATAAACTTACAGCACCTCGTTTGTGACAACAGTGCCTCCGCAGCTTATGATATAGAATCGTAACCCAATCTAACATCTACTGACGTATTATTTTGCGTTTATATGTGTGCATAATATATGTAAAGTGGTGGGTTGTACAGTCGATACTGCGAAGCAGCGCGACGCGCGCTATCGTCCACCTTTACGACTGGGACCGCGCGGGGCGAGACGAAAGCCTGGGCAGGTCGGTCGCCGTAAAGCTGCGTCCAGATATTGCCAACATAACATGTAATGCAACGAAAATTGCAACAAATCTCCATAGTTCCCAAGTTCTCACACTTTCGCCCGTACGAACCACGCACCGAATTGACCGCGCATCGAGCTCCATCCAAGCCAATTGATGATTTATGGCACTGGTTTTGTGCGCACGTTCAAAAGACAAACGCGGTTCGTGCACTCGATGCGACCTATTGTGAGTGTTGCATTGGATGTTACATTACATATTGTGTCGCTAATATCTGTGTGCGGCCTAGCGCGCACGAACATTATGCATTTTACAGAATACAATACGTATGCGTTATTAATACTACGAAGGTTGAGACAGTTCGTATGTCAATTCACCGCACAAAAGCCTGCAGTTGGCTGCCAACATTATGGTCACTATAATATGTTCATATACATACACATACAAGTAACTGGTTGACGTAACCGTATCACAGTCATAATTAACTTTGAATTGGTAACACGGTTGGTTACATAACCGTGAACTAAATGGTTCATCAATTCTAATCGAGAACTGCTCTGAAGTCATTTGGTCTTGGGTCCACTAACTACCGTCATTGCGCGAACACGACATTGTCATCCCAGCACTGTAATAGAGTTAAATGGCAGTTATAATTCATACAACTGAAAAGGATTTGCGTATAGTGGCCGCACTGTAGATTTCTGCTCATTCAGTAATTGGAGCAACGCGATAATTTTCCTCATTTTCCCTAAAAGCAAAAGCGTCCATGTAAGTTAAAAGCAGAATCGTTGTTTTGTTAATACTAAAACCAGCTTTGCTTGTAACAAACGCAAAAATTGTAAGTTATATTAATCGCAATAACAACATGACACATCTGTTTGCGCATCTCACCCTTAATACCTGCTACGATTTGGCTTCCATACACAGTTTGCGAAAAATGTCACTGTTTGAAACTAACCGCTCTTAAAATTTGAAGCTTAGTGGGTTAAACCATGTTGTATTTACAATACTATATGCGGCATATTTATACAGCACTGAATAATGCATACGTTTACAGGTGTTCCCTGGACATCTCGCAGGTGGTGCGTGCCGGTCGCCTTGATACGGTTCGTATTTGATAATAATATTATATATTTTTTATGTCGTGACATGTTTCTCATTTGTAATCAGGTGTTAGAAAATTTATATATTATAAGAGGGTTGCCCGCGTAAAATTTTATTATCTATCCCACTCGCGTGCATTTTTTCGGGATAAAAGGGGTCGATCTCCGGCCCAAAAACGTTGTCTATGAAAAAAATCAAGTTGATCCGCCGCTCTGTTGCTGCGTGAAAAAGGGACAAACGAACAAATATTTTAAAATTTATAACATTGTTTTTTTTATTAATTGTTTTTATTTTCCTATGTTATCCTGTGAAGAGACCCGTGCTCAGAAGTAAGTGGGTCGATGATAGGTTGTAGTGTGTAACGATTATTAGTAAGGATAAATTACCAATTGTTTTGTTCAACTTTTACCCCACACTGTACTGTATGTATCTTTTAAGAATACGTGCATTCCAATTTTCCTGACCTCTCGAATTTAAACTGGACTGATGTCCAAATCTTCTACCCTCCGCTATGGATGACTACAGATCTCGGCTTAATACAAACATACTAATGATGAATGCTTCACTTCCAGTGGCAAACTCTTCAACAAGCGAAGCACGGCAAGGTGCACCTGCGCCTGTCGTGGCACCGTTTGACTACAGACTTGATCGAATTGAGCAGGGTAAGTGTTCAGTTCGGTAAGAGGTTACTTATTAATTACCTTAATAATAAATTAACGCTCTTAATTTTATTAATTTGTCACAGGCTATAACCGAAACTCAACTAAATAAAAACGGAGAACTGAGCTCTGCCGTGGTGTCGGTTTACATCGACTCATGCAAGAAGCTGCCTGTGAGTACCTAAGTAGAATATCATTCCAATTTCCTTTCTGTATAGAAATATAATACAATGTATATTTTATGTCATTAGTGCAGTAATGATAACCGAGGAAGCCACTCTACTCCACCATTAGGCTCCTGTGCGGTTTGGTGGAAGGGCTAATGGCCAAACCTTCTTTTTTAATTGACCTCCAACAAGGCTTAACGGCTGTGATCTAACCAATATCGACCGGAAGAGTTCATGAAATTTTGCTACTATATAATACTCCGAAATGATGGCCGCGCTTAACGGAATTGTTTTTTTATATTTTTACCATTTTATACCCCTCGATATTACAATTCGAGGGCCATGATGATGTTGTTCATTTATTTATTCTTATTTAACAGAATTAGGTATTCATTCATATTTAATTATTTGTTCTTTGAGTTTTTGACGTTCCGGGACCAAATCCAGTTGGTATGCTTAAAAGCGGTATATATGTACAAGGGTGTTCCTATGTTCGGTATTGCAGAACGCACGGGCCCAGTCGAAGCCCGACCCGTACCTAACGGTGTCGGTGGGCAAGCGCTCGGAGAACACGGCGGTGCAGATGCGCACGGACGATCCCGTCTACGAGATCGGCTACTCCTTCCTCGTACAGAACCCCGAGATCGACGTCGTTGATATCAAGGTGAATTTTCCATTCCTAATTCGAAATTTTAGCCTGAGACGACTTTCAGTGCTCACCAAGTGATACGACACATGTATTTACTCGTTGGTCAAAACACAAGAATAAAAACGTTGAGCAGTCAATGTAACCATTTATCTAGGGATCACTGTTCATGAACATTTCTAAGTTCAAAATAAAAAGGTTATTTCTTTAATATTATTATAATAGGCCAGTGTGTTTATATTATTATACTAGGGAGTGCTTGCGACTTAACCCTTGAAATAACTTAACCGTGAAATTTGGATGTACTTACAGAAAATCTTGAACAGTGAAGATTATTTACATTACACAGAAAGTTCACTGAGTGTAATGTTCCTACATTACACTTATAAATATATTAATGTTGGCAGTGTAAAATATATGGGACCCTATAACTAAAAAACTGTCTTAGATATTGAGGTAAAAAAATCCTCTACGGTATGCTAGTGTACCGTCTAAAATCCCTTTAAATGTAATCAAAATCCGATCAGCGGTTTCGGTGCCTATTCAGAACCGTAGACAGACAAAAAATCTAAAAACGGTTCATTATTTTTGGGTGTCATTTAACTAGCATATACCATTGACCTTCATTTC
>DWLO01001045.1:0-16436 GCA_018245335.1 Dalla quadristriga
GTTTATCAGCAGACCGTAGGCATAAGCCTCTTTGCTCGCGGAAAAATCACGGTTATTCTGGGATATATGGATGTATGCATTTTACGCAGGTCAAATAGCAGACAAAGACTAGTATAAAAAAAAACATTTACTAATTTTCCGAAATTGTATCCTGCGGCGCGGCGGCGGTGTGTCTAACCTTCCTATAAGTTCAAACTGTAGTCGCATCTCATATTAAACTCCTTTCTTTAGTCAAGTTTAAAATACTCCTTTACCTAAAAATTTTTTATCAAACTTTGTTTTTTGTTCCAACTTCTGAACTGTTCCAATTTCTCAGACACGCTATACTTTATTTAAAATTCAATTTTGTTATCGCCTAAGGGCGGTGTCGTGGCTTATTCATTTAAATAGAGCTGTTCACATTACTACGACAAACAGTTATGACGTCCACAATGACGTTTTTTTTTTACTTGGAGTTGACAGATTGTCGTGATATTGGGAACAGCTACAGACAACAGTCGTCCAGCGATATAAAAAACGTCATGACATAGTGGGAACGAGCCTTAGGATCCTTGTAGGTGTATCTATGGGCGCCACAGAGAATAATGAAAACAATTGAAAATACAATTGAATAAATATTTGCAATTCGAACAGACACTATAAATGTAAAAATCTTGCGAGAAATTAGATTTCCAGTTTATATTCATGTAAGTCTTTGACATCACTGCGATATTGGCCCTATTTCTATTGTTATATATTCTATTTTCAAGCGTTTCTGGGTTTGTTAACAAGGGCTTATCTCTACGGATCACATTTAAAAAGATTGCAGTTCTAAGTAGCGCGGACTTTTTTAAGGGACTAGAACTAAAGATATAGTTTGGATTTACTAAAGAGAGCTGAACAGGGGAATTTTAGCAACTTATCGTCATTGTGAAATAAAACATGAAGAACGACGCTCAGACACACGAGAGAAAACTAGCTGAAAAATAAACTGATCTCAAAGCATTGGAACATGCTCTGGATTGGGTGCTGGTCTCCCACATCATTAAAATCCTCAGAGAGCTAGTACAATTTCGCAGAGACGTGATAATAGCTCAATGGCTGGATAGTTCAGGAAAGGAAAGTTTTCCCAGTGAATCACGCGAACATTAGATTCTACGTAGGTAGGTACCTACGGTACGTACTCTACGACGTCGCCGGAAACAGTGACTTTGGTATAGTACCTAATGTGTATTTTAAAAACAAAATAGTCGAATAGTGTCAATAGTCTTTTGTTAGTTAGTTAGTGGAAGCACCAGGCGCGTCGTTGTTATATAAAAATCAACCCAACATGGACATAATTAAGCTAATATCATTTTGTTAAATTCTTCTATAACACATTACTGTCGACAGGAATTAATAATAAAAATAAATCAAATTAATTAACACTCAAAGCGTATTAGGTTATTTGCAGCATCAAGTTGCGGGTAACAGAAAGAGTAATGTAGTTGTAAATCGAATTTGAATAAATTGTCTCGAACAAGGAAACACCAGTTCCCAAACGTCATTAGTGGTAGAGTCAACGGACTCGCTCGGTGCGCATAGTCAAGTCGGGGATACCTACTAACAGATTTAAATGGTCGGATATCCGTTCACATACCGGAGATATGGAGAGCAAGTGCGAGGTACACGCATGTCAGTTAAACTGCCTAATATTTGTGCAAGCTCAACATGTGTATCCGTGAGATACAACATAGGGAGTAGGTAAGTAGTAACCCGGTTGTATTTTGAAGGTTCTTATGCCACCTAAATGTCTTCCAATAGGTAACCATTGATATTAATAATTTGTCTCCATTTAACCGGTGACCTACATAACGGAACCGGGATTTTCTGTAACCTTGTACTCCTTGTTGGCAAAGTGACAAAGATCCTTAAATCACCATCCTTATCTGATGGTATTCAATAGAATCAATCAGCGCTGACGGTTTAACTGCCAACATTATTTTACTTTTAAATTAATTTGCCTTAACAAACTTTACTTGTTTATTGAATCGCTGACGAATATATTTCGTAACTTATAATTAAGCACTAGGTACATCCTTCCTGATTTATTGATTTACGACTGACAATAACAATACAAACACTATGAAAAATTGATTCTCTAATTACAATGCATTGTGTGGAACGTTGCTTGAATCGAAAATTAATTGAATATAAATAGACGCAGAGGTAGAATTAGGACGACGACGCCAGCACGGATGTGTTTTACATGTCAACGGTTGAAGTACTTAAATAGGACTATTAATCTTGAAATGAAGAAAAATATATAAACCTACCATGTAACATTTAGGTATTATAAATACGAAAGTTAAATCTACTGATCGGATTGTAGTTACCTATTGCAAGCAGTTCTAACGGATTATTTGATCCACGGGACAGGGCATTTTAATTTTAATAGGGAATAAAATATGTACCTATAGAAAAACTAATTATACGCAGTTAATGCCGCGGATATTATCTAGTGAAATAGTGTATCGCCTAATTTTAGGTCACTTCCAACTTAGTATTCATTACAACAGCTAATCTGAGCTATATAGGTGTATCTCACAATTAAAGTGGCCGTAAATTGTTTAAATGGTTAACACCGTCACCAGTGCCAGTACGAACGCCGGCACCCATTAAGGTGGCTGTCAATGGTTGCAAACGATTTGTTATTTAGTATTTATCGTCATAAAGACGAGTTATGTGGGGTATTTGTGTCAGGCGCAGTCCTGGGCGCAGCCAACAGGGTAATTGAGAACGTGGATTGGATTGAATGTTCAGTTTTGATAAATGTACAGTTTATATCTCTTGTACAGTTTCTACGCTCGTGTAGGCGCAACGGAAAATCGTGTTAAAAGACTTAAAAGCAAATGTTCTGTAAGCTCTGCGAAGAATTGAAGCAGTGAGTCCTACTTCACTGATGTACTGTCTACAGCGAGAAGTATTTAAAAACTGAGAAGGAATTAAGGGTTACTTTGTAGCGTGACAAAAAAAAAAATATAATATGGTTTCGAACAAATCAGAAGTACGAGTAGGTACAGAAATTATACGGCGGGCAAGGTAAGTTGCAACGTCTGTGTGTGCAACTCGTGTCGTAGTATAGTAAAGTCAGCATGCGGACTCCATTATGACTCCCACCCAACTCTTTTAAATTACACCTTTATTGTTAAATAAAAATGGCTTAATACAGAACAAAGCAATAATAATACAACTAATTGGAATCCTAAGTAACCAGCGCCATTCATAAAAAAAGTATTTTAACACTTACTAACGAGTCCTTGGGTGCTTTGTTGAATACAAACTGTTTACTGTTGTTCCGGCGATTAACAATGATCTCAATTTAAATATTACGGTTTATGATGTGAACCATGAAACCACTAAAAATGCATTACATCACGTAGGTACAGTTTACAGCGCAGTCTTTCGTTTATTATTCAAACTGATTTATATGTGTTCGTAGGAGTCCGCGTACACCGGGAACTAGATGAAAGGTTACGTGTTGGCTCGTGATATCTTATTAAAAATCATGATGGGTCGATAAGTGTCGTTTGAGTTTCAAAGACCTTGCTTTTATATATTTATTTTATATTCTTTTATGGTTGTGCTTGATAAGCAGCATGGGCTTCATTCATTTAAAAGAATATCAAAATCAATCGATCGTGACAGGTTAATCGTCGAGGTTATGTGTAATAATAATAACGATTGTTAATATCAGTCTAAAGGCTTATCAAAAACTTTTCACATTAAATCAAGCCAAGACTTTGCAACCCTCTAATATGTATGAGATGTGAAACCAAACTTACCGCATTAAGGGAGAAGGGCTCAAAAAGACTCTGTGGAATACCTAGCTACAGGGTAAGTAGGAAATGAACGAATTAAACTAAATGTACAACTGCGATGGAGCTCGGTTTAATGAGTGAACTTACTCTGAAATACACATCTAAAAAAGCTCTCCATGACAAATAGATTCCTTTTACTGTGCCCATAAGCGATGAAAGTAATACATTGCCATATGATTGTTTTCAGACAATCGAGCTAAAAACAAAACAGCATCTCCTGCAACTTGAAGCTTAGTGGCAAGCGAAGCCGCGTGGACTTAATAGGTCAATGCAGGTACATACACAGCTTTCATTTACAATCGAACGTCGTACTTAATAAGTGTAATTAAGTGACTACATACTAATTAGGTACATGTAAGATTTATTTGTACTATAATGTGCATTGTCGGCTACTGGCAACCTCTATCGATCATTATTCCTTTGTAAACAATATACCTACTGTTGTACAAACATGGTCTTCGTTTACGCAGAAGTCCGATAAAGATTGTCTCCTGCCTTATAGATTACTAGACTTTGCCGTCGGCTCCGCCCACTGAAAAGGATTTTTGGAGGGTGAAATGAGATGTTTAAACTGTGTTTTAAATGTAACTTTTTTAATGTTTATTTTTGTATTTTTGTTTCATATAATATTCTGTGACCTATTGTGTAATAGGTCCCAGTACTCCCCAGTACGATGTGCTGCTGATACTGACAATAGAGAAATGTTACCTAGTACGGTAGAGTTCGTAGCAGTAATATTCATGCAACGGTATTTTTCTTTTAAACCTAGGTTACCTAGGTTAACTTATTGCCTGAGCAATGTTGTAGCGTTTTTGGTGTATGGTCATCAACCTGTACGAGCCTGTTTCATAATAATATATCGAAATTTTAAGAAGTAAAAAGCCTTTGAATACGTTATATTGGCCGATTATTGGCCTTATTTCGCAAACAAATTTAATCTGAACACCGAAACAAATGGAAACAAACCTCGTATCTTGCAGAGACACCGCGGCGGGTAATGTCGATGAAGATAAATAGAATTGATGTTGATTAGTTACCAGTAAAAGATACAGTTAGTCTAATCGAGTACGCGAGTGGAACCTGAAGGCGCGTGACTGCTTTCCAATTAATCAAATCAAGATTATTGATTGAGACACGATTAACAGCGCGTGGAGTCGCCGTAGGTCGGTATGCAAAACATAAGTGTGTCTACGGACGCGATGGGGTTCTTCCTACTCAATCTAACGTTCAATAACCAGTGCAATATGTTTTTGCTTCAGAACATGGATTTTACTACATTCACGTGAATTCTTTAGAGAACTTTGGAGGGTGAGCTCCCGCTAATTTATCGCTTACGAATTTCATCAGTCACTAGAAGTCGCAGGTTGCTACGGAAATGACCGTTGTAGGCATTCTAATGGCCAACGTTTCGCCATTTGTTCGCTTGCACTCGACGCAGGACAGTCTGTGCGAGGTGCCACACAGGTTTCTGTTTTCTAGGGATTGACGCTTTCTGAAGTATTTTATTAACGTTTTTTGGGAGGAAAACAAAAGTATGTACTTAAATCGATACTAAATCAGTTAAATATTTCATTTGGATTGCACTAAAATTTTACTGAAATAATCGTATTGTTTTCTATTCACATGACATTTATGTTGCCATCAAAGGTAAACCCAGATAAGAATCTGCATTGCAGCATCAGTCAGGCCTATGATAATTAGATTCCGATGTGTTCGCTTTTGGAATAGGTAAATAAATTTCCTTGTTTATGTTAGTCAGAATGTAGGTCGGAGTTGTCACGCGTATTGGTCTTTCTACATTTTCCTGTGGTACGTAGTGCATACGTCATGTCATTCTCTCTCATCGGTCAACCCTTTGTATTTCCCACAATATGAAGCCACTCGTATTAGCTTCACAAGTAGCGTCGTGTCTGACCATTACATGTTGAAAATGGTAATACAATCAAATGAAGCAAGTGAAACAACAGCAAGTAAAATGAGAATGCGTTTCAAAATAGTTACGTAACTTGACTTGACATTATTACAAAAGCACAAAACATTATTTTCTGTAAACAGTGGCAAAATTTAGAGGTATCTTATCTACTACTATTTTGCACAAGAAAAATATGACTCATTTTACTTGTCAAACTGTCTTTTTTTAAATAAATTGATTCTTTAACAGTTTGAGCGGTTTACATTTTTGAGACAATATTATCAGAGTGAAGTAGAATTATCAAATTTTGAATAAGTGAATAAGTACAAACCCATTTATTTTTACAGTCAAAAACATTGCTTTTTCAAATATTCTACATAAATATACCAGTCGTTCCAATTACACCAATTGTAGGATCGAGCTAGTTCGTATATTGATATACATAGGTACATATTCTACACCTTATAACCGCTTACATCTGACAGAAATTATCATTTACTAAAACCGTCACTCATTATTCGCAAACAAGGACCGCATTTGAAAAAGGAGGTCATGCAGCTGGTAATAGAGACTAAATGAAGAGTTCAAAAAATGTAGCTATCCGACACTCCGATAGGTGATAAAGGTTTGTATGTGAGGTCCTTGTTAATATTATTAGGAAAACTGCTATATTTATGTATTAATATGTATGTATGAAGAAATCTAATAAGCGCGTGCGAAGCAAAATTCCGTTTATATTTTTTATCAAATATAAAGGATAGGCGTAGATGGAGCATTTTCCAGCTACGTCTTTATTTATAAACTTAACAAACATCGTATTGTACCACTGTTTTGGCATTATGACGCAAGTGATGACGACGAAAGATTAACCAATCCATTCCTGTGAGACATTACTAAGTTATAGAGACTATAAATCAATTCACTGCCTGACCACACACGAAGAATTCATTGACGTACGCGAAATTACAGAGCTGCGTTAAATTATAGCTTACCTATTATTAACGCCTAGACACCCACTTTGTGCCTACACAGCTTTCAACGGTAAAAATCTGAATGAGATTATCCATTATTATTTTCTAATTCTCTCCAAACTAAACTTTTAGCTCTTTATACTTTGTCCAGAGAATACTTACTTAATTTATACTGAAACATAAAATAATATCAACAGCTATTCTTACTACCTTTTCTCGCATATTCTTTCTGTTTTACAAAGGGATTTTTCTAAGAAACTCCTGCTGTCAGGAGTCAAACTGTCAACATAATTTGAGATAAAATATTAAATTGTGGATGACTAAATAATTATACCTATTGCATAATAAATCGTTCCAGGGAATAATGGTACCTACGTATTTTAATTATAACTAATAGGTATAATAAATATGTATCTAGGTAAATGTTACCTTTACAACACTGGATTTGACTGGAGACATATACATAATGTTTGAAATCACCTCTCTAAACTCAAATATAAATTAACGCATTAAATTAAAATATTCCAGTCAATTTCCGCGAAAATCACTCAAAATTGATCAGTGACACTACCAATTACCGCCACACAATTACGAAAGTAGCATAGACAATCTCGTTTGGTTTGCAAACTTCCCGTAATGTGTTCATTTGTAGCAAAATTATTTATAAGATTCGTCTAATCACTTAAAGTACTTACCTAATTAGATATTACAAAGAGTTTCCCATTAATGTTACAAGCACGTCGCATGCTTACCAAGTGAGGCTTCTTGTCACTTGTCACACATATTCTGGGCACATTAAACAAGGATAAGGCATCGAGCATGCTGTGCTCAATATTTTTTTTATGTGAGTAAGATAACAAACGTGCATGCAGCTGCACCTAACCGCTACCACCTATGACATCTGTGACAATCCTCAAATAGAACTGTGCGAGCGACTGTTAGTAGTTACTTAGTAAGTATTCGTTAGTAATACGACTGAGGGTGTTAGGACTGTTAGTGTTAGTTAGTCCTGTTAGTTAATTTTAGTTAACTTCATCCCTCGGTAGTATTTGTCCTAATCGAATCTGATCACAGATGCGTTGCTATTCCTGAGGCCTGAGATGGTCGCCTCTTGTATAAGTGTAACCGGCATCTACACCTTTCCGACCGAAACACAATTGTTGACAATCATTTCACGGAATAAACGGGTGTGGAGGTGGTACCGCCCTGGGCGAACCACCGTATACAGGTTCTACCGAACTCAACACAATTTATTAAGTTTATCTATCACATTCGCCATTCACAATATGCTTTAGAATTTCTTACATTTGTTATTGTTATTGTCATAAAGTGTAGGCTGTTATGCACTGTGTGGCTGAATGCACAGCGAGTGACCGCCAAAACCTGTCTAATAATATTTTGACTACGTTTCAAATGCATAATCACAAATAACATCGAATCAATGACACCGACCTCAGATAAGATTGTTGAAACCGATCATTATTATGTTCATTGGCTGCATGCCTGAAGAAAACAGTATAAGTATAGCATAATAGTCCCAGATATAGTGTATAGTTAAGGTGTGGTTAAAGTATGATCGTGTATGCTTAATGGTGTTACAATGAATTTGAGCGTTGAATAAAAAACACACAAGTACGGGCAGCATGAAGCAGAAATCAAAATACTAAGTGCAGTTTCATTATTTTATCATTACAAATTAGAAAACATATTCGTATAAGTAATGAAAATATACAATACAGGAATACGGTTAAAAACACTGTCTTCATTAAAAAAATAATGGTATAAAGTACTAAATGAATACTAAAAGTATTCTCCACCAGTCAACCTTTGAGCTAAGCACAAAGCGAACGACGAGTGTTCCGTAACCGTAATTTGCACATTATGAGATTTTAAAAAGCAATAAATATAGCCCGATAACCGATAACATCTTGCGAAGTACAGTGCCGGAAAACAAATGCCATTACAAAATTCATTCCAGATAACTCTTGACATAAATTTAGTATCTCGTTGTCTACAGTTCATAGAACTTGAATTGTTTGTATATTTGTTTGTGTACGTAGTTGTTTACATGCGTTCGAGACGTGCATGAGTCAATCTAGAAAGTCGTTACCTTATCACTCCTGTCCGAGTAGATGCCTTGCGGAGAAATGGAGGCGCTTGGAACCCATCGGGGACACTCGCTCGATGATACGCTTATCGGGAGCAGCCACGAGCAATGCCCATACGTGACCAATAGATATGTTTGTTGATTAACATTCTTGAACTCTGTGCGCGTAAACATGCATGTAAAGATACTTATCTTTACGGCTTTCTTATTAAATCGCGCGTTAAGTGAAATTTGCAGCATTTAATTTCCAAATCAATTTCTCGGTCAACCGTGCTCAGACTGAGTCGTAAAATTAATGCCGACATAAAATTTTTGCAATAAAACGAAGTGCCGCATGATGCAGATATGTCACTGATTAATCGAAAGAGTTCGTCATATATATTATTTGTTCAAGAGTACCTAATTTAGTAGAACTATTATAAACACACATAACTAATTCAATTTCAAAATACACCTACCTTACTGTGAAAGATCAAACTTAAATATTGTTACAAATCCTTTCTCAATCTCCATCTCCATTACACTTATGAAAAAAGAAGCTGACTGACTGACATGAACGTACAACTCAAACCGCTGGGTGTAAAAACTTGAAAATGTTTAGAAATTCCACCCCTAAGGGGATAAAATTGGGGATGAAAGATTGTATGGAATGACAACATTAGGCGGGTGGAACCGCGAGCAAAGTCTTAAAAAAAAAAAAAAAATATCCTAGTTACCTTACCTATTACCCTTATAAAAACGGTATGAATGACGATTAGCATCACATATACATCCGAAAATAAGTCACAACTGCTAAAAAATACAACATAATAGGTACTAAAGTCAATTTAAGTCAAGCTGTTTAATTTCGAACTGAGACGCGTTGGTAATCTGCATGACCGATAATGTTTGCTCGGGCGCCACTCGTCCATACAATTCGTAAAGGCTTAATCATGTAATCCAATAACATAATTTTGTAATAATCTCTTGACGTTTGCCACAATGCTAAATCGGGGCATATTATTATTTTGCCACAGCAATCCCGTTATTACAGTCCTCCATGGCCATACGTCGGAAGAGCTAAACTCTCCAATGTTATTGAATACCACCAGAGTGCGTATAGTAACAATTTAGCGTAGTCCCTATTATATAGGATTTATGGCAAACCATTTAACGGGCTTGTAGTTGGCTAAGGGCGTCGGAGGCTTCGAGCGTATTGTTGCGGTAACAGACAAGCAAGCGGTAAAGTTTAAAGGCGACGGTAATTGGTATTTGTGATAATTTCAGTTCAACAATTCAAGTATACCATTGCTGGTTCTATAAAGAACACCCACCTGAGGTACGATGTTTTAGATTCAATGGGAAGGCAATAGTTTATGGAGACGACGTGAAGACAGTTGACGATAATATCGTTGTGAGCTGGTGCAAGATTCCTTAACAGAATATCTCTGGAGTATCACGCGCGTCCATCTCGGCAGACAGCGGCTCTCCTCGGCGAAATTCGATTTATCGCCGGGTAGGCACAACGCGGTCCGTTGTATGGTTCCGCCTCTTTACCCGCACCCAGGGCTATCAACACGCGATATTGCATTCTCGCCACCACTAACGAACTTGTCCAACCTCACCTCACTGTTATACATCATCAACCGTCATCCTTTATGTGTATTTGACTTGCAATTAAGTACGTTCGTATCTCGAATACTTTAATTACGCATGAATGCCTATCTTAAGACCCCATCTCGCGAGCGCTCCAACAGAGGTGTTGATAGTAATCAAAACTCATATAGTTGAAACGTAATTACATCTTCCAATGAGAAACTAACCGGCTCCTATCTCATAGAGCGTGTAAACTAGATTCATAAGTGCATTTATAAAATCTAATATTCTTACACGCGCTGACTTAATTACATATTCAATTGTTGCAGTATTTTAGCCAGCTGCATTTTTCTTCACGATAAAATAAAAAAAAAATGAACATTTTTCTTGCATTCAAGTGCACTTGGGTATCGGTGCCGACCATTAAATATAATTTATTACAGGCAAGCCGCAGCATTGCTACCGACTTAAGTTATGGTGTCGTGCATCGTTTTGCGCAATTTGCCGTAATAAAGCATAAACCCAAATCAATTAGCGGATGCCATTATATACGCGTAATTGTATGTGAGCACAACCCTGCGCAGCGGGCACCGCAAATTAGTAGAGAAGATTGAGTAAAAGAGGTGTCGGATTACGAGCGCCGGACTGACGAGAGCCTTGGCCAACCGCGCCGGCTACAACCAACCACTAATTTATGTACCTTCAATACTTTCTGCATTGAATTCCATTATGCACATCCAATACATTTTATCCTCAGATAAAAACGAGTTTTGATAAAGCACAAACTTCAATCGGGGTTCGGTATGCTGAAACCATTGAATGTTAATGTAATTTGATAAAGATATCTCGCTGTCCCTACAATATCCTGATTTTATTTCAAAGCATAGCGATTAACGTTATGTCTGTTTACAACTGTTTCCAATCTCGATTAAGGCATTAGGTACTTATGTGACAAGAGTAGTAATCAATTAGGAGACTGATAATGATACAAAGGAATAATCATTAAAACCAGTTTGGATACTACCTAGTTAAAAGTACCATGAAATCCGTCATGGACAATAGCGTCCAGTTAAAATATTGATTTATGTGTCAAATTACATCAGTATTGACACTTTTACTAAGGGATATGCCCTGTATTATTGGTGCAATAATAAAGGGTGGATTTGGCCTACCAAGACCTAATACTAATTTTAGTCGAAGTAATGTTTCCCCAAGATGATAAAAAGTTACGTTTATTAGGTAATGGTTTTGTTAGAAACTTCATTGGTTAGGATTATTATTCTTTAATCAGGGGATGCCCATGTCCAGCAGTGGGCCTCGATAGGCTGACGGATGGATGGACGAATGTGTACACATGTGTATTGTTTCACACAAGAATTGCATTGGCGTCTGAACGCAATTACGGTCGGAGCACTCATCTCCGGACTTCCATCGACGGCACGGTAAATTAGCAAAAAATAAGATGATCAAAGCTCGCGCCGCCTCTACCAGCTGGAGCGAGTACTGTAGGTATTATAGTCTGAGTAAGTGAGAATAATACAACGCCGTACAAATGTAAGACGCAACATTTCTTAAAAACGTACATGAAGTTTGTTTACCCACATACGAGTACATAGGCTCACTGTGCGAGGGTTTCTTTACAAAATGAGAAGCCGTGGACTATCAGGCTTACCAAAATATTTTTTGGATAGAGATAGTTTATGGACAGTTTATGTAGAGATAGTTTATTTTTAATAACTACCACGAGAAAATGGGTGGGCAATGGTGTGATTAATGTTTAACGAAAAGTTAAACATTAATCGCGCTCCTCCTAATAACAATAACCTTCCTCAATCACTCAATTTTTTTTTTAATTATGACTACAAAGAAATATCACTGCGGAGATTGGACATCGCAGCCCACGAATTACACGCGAAAGTCAGAAAATTCTTAGTCTTCATATGCCCCTAAAATTGCGATAGCTCTATACATATTTGTACGTCAAAATGTATGCGAAATTAGTATTTTTATAATACTGTTTGTGGAAATGCCCGCATGAACTATATAAATTGATCGATGATCTCTATCTCTGAACTAATATAATTAATCCGAGTAGCAAAAAAATGTGATCTCTCGTCTTAATGAATGGCGGCTGTGAGGCGTCTGATACAAAGAGGTTCGTATAGCGGCTGCTGACCTGACATGATCCACTGAGTCAGGAACCGGCAATCTTTTCTAGCAAATAAGAATAAAGAAGAAAAATTTAAAAAGTACGTACGTTAGTAGGCAACACCATTTACGTCACAACAACATTTATTAATGTAGGTAGGTACAAATCAAATGTATGGGTATATGACTTCCTAGATGCCTAATTAGTTATTAATATTAAGATACAAACAAGCTTCAAATGAGGTTTTAAAAACTTTAAACATAAATAATTTATTATTATTTGTTGAGCACAAGCTATAAAAAATCAAATATAGCTTTCAATCCGAATGTTGCTAACCCCTGGAGTAAACGCATATTGATGTATAGGTATACAGGCTTCATAATTGGATGGTCTCAAATAATAAGAATAAGCTCTGTACGAGTATACCTACCTATCCTATTAACGGGATATTTTAATTACTTACGAATCTCAATTTTGTGATTGTTCTAGTTGACGAGCGGGCCCTACTACTATCTAATCTATAAATATAATCTATTATATATATTCAAACCGTGATTTTATCTATTTCTCATTACTGTATGTCATAGATACCCACTCACTTACATCTGCAGGGCAGCCACGCAGCCAGCAGCTGATATTCTTACTGACTTATAATCAGTAAGTAGTCAGGCATCTACGCAAGACGCAGTCTCCAAATCTTAAAATCAACGAACTTAAATTCAAATTTGGTCGATTCCAAAAACTCATAACTCCTAAAACCGTTCACATTACGATAAAAATGTTCTTATGGACAAAGATAATTGTGTGCGTTTGAATCTGATGGAGATAGCAGGCCATTGTAATTTATATAAAATTACAGTGAAAATTAGAATAGCGTAATAACTCTATGCACTATAATTATAATTTTTATAAGAAGATAGGTCTAACCTGCCTACTATCCTTAACCCCAATAATACGTGGCAATTAAAAATGGCATAATCAGAAGGAGCAGGAAAGGTCCTCTCTAAGGAGAGGGGTGTAACTACCGGAGGTCGACTACCGGAACTGTCCAGCAGTACCTAAACTCACGAAGGATCAATCCTCACTCTTACAAAATTTCATGGTTGAAACACTTTTCCTATTCAATCAAATGGCAGAAACAAACTAAAACCCAAAAACAACAGAAATTACTTATACATTACTACAATATTATTTTGTTAGCCCCAAACATACTCTATTTCCACGGAAGGGGAATGCAATTACACATTCGCAAATTTACATTTATGAAACAACCTACATAACAACCCAACGCAGAAACGTAGGTACCATGCCGCACAAATTGTATCAATCTGAATGTCAATGGCTGAATTTCGCGAGAAATTACTGAATCATCTAAATTGATTGTCTATCTCTTAAGAGTATTGATAAACCAAAGCAACAAAAATTGAGCAGCAGCATTAACGACCAAAAGGAACACTTCAATCACCCATTAGCCGTGACGCGTAACATTTTCTTTGAAGTAAGCAACAAAGCACTATGTTTGTTGCTATTGGTGTATTATTACGCCATACACCTCACGGAGTCACGGCGCAGTGTCGGCACTGTCGGCAGTGAGAGTTCTTCCATTTACCAGTGAGAGTCGGCTTCGCATTTAGTTACTCATTAGATACGCGCCTTTGCCCGCCCCTCCGCCCGCGTATAATTCCCTTATCTATCCTACAGGAGCTATGCTATTATACGGTATAAAAATAAATCAAAATCAAATCAAAATGCAAAAAATCACGTCAATCCCGCAATCTGTTGCAGCTTGTAAGAAAGACGAACGAACAAACCAACAAACATTTACAAACAACAACGAACATTTTCACAATTAGTAAGGAGTTTAACCCAAATTAGAGATAGAGCAATACTGTCTCTAGGTGTCTACCATGAGGGTTGCCAGTGAATTACGCCGACAAAAGACTTTTCGACGTCATCGGCACCAGCGTTACACACTGGCATATTTGCTTTAAGTTTCTAACGTCGCTTACAACCGCTAGGAGTATTGTGTTATTTGTCAAACAAATTATTTACGCATAAGCTAGCTTGTTATACTGACAAAACTTAATAGAGACACTGTCATCCTTCAGAAAAATTAGCTTCATAGTTGTACGTTAACTCATTTCATTAAATGTGCATCCATGCACATTTATTGTGCAGTATGCGCCCGCGGGTGTATACCATACCATGGTTGCCAAATCATTAAAAGTCTATAATTATTTGTGGTAATAAAATGAAAATTTTAAATGATTTTTTTAAGTTTTAGGAGTTCTTCTAGAAATTACAAATTGACAATCGATTTTCTCGTCTGCCAATAGTTTAAGTACTTGCTACCCAATACCACCTACTTTGAAATATACAAATGCACGATATTACGTACTTACGTGACAATAACGTGCCGTTATTCAGTTAGTCACAGCTGAGACACAATGACTGAGTATAATAATATGATGACTCCCCGGAGTGTGAAAGAATAGGATAAAACAAGTCGTATGGCTTTGATAGAACAAGAATTGCTTAAAAAGAAAACCTTGTGCAACGCATGCTGCAGTCTCTCAACTGACGTAAATAAACAACGCGTTTTAATTTATAACTTTACGGTTTGGGTACTACTGAAAGTATTTCTGTTCAAATGTGATGATGAAGAAATAGCATGTAATTATTCATTGTTATATTTCAAAACATCCTTCGTAAAAAATAATAAAATAAACTAAATAAAAATTACAAACAATTTTAATCAATTCAGGTAAGTATAAGTACTAAAACGCAATAAATAAATATGCATGAATATAAATTAATGTTAAAGCTTATACAAAACTTTGTCCTATATAAAGTTATCTATCTTGCGCGTGATATACTTGTAGATTCAAAACATAAAAGGTAAATGCAATCAATAATGATATGCACTATAATAATATTATAGTGCATATCATTACATACATTCATTACATCACATATTATGTTACTGGAATTTATATTTGCACACCGATTTAATTCAACACCTATGACTTACGAACATTGGTATCAAAGGGAAGTGTACCTGTCTTTTTCTCCTTGTTCTCACGCATTAAGTATTCACAACTTTTTTTTATAGGAAATGTTTATTTGCTATATAAGACAAAATTAGAAGTGGTCCAGTGCACCAACAAAAAAAATATTTGAAAAAGTAACTAAAAGTAAAGTGTATCCTTAATTTTACATTTTTTTACAGAAACTTCTTTCTTACACACTAGTACTTTTAATATTGTCCTTTTTATTATAATTATTCAATATTACTACTTTCTCTGATGGCTGCAAAAATACAAAGTAAACAAGCAATAGTCCGTAACTTAATAACAGGCTTCCAAGAGTCACTAATACAACGTATTGTTTCCACCATGCATGCAGTTTGTTATCAATGCACACCCATAAACTGATGAACATAATTGTCTCTATAGTACACACTATGATCCAAAATACATGCCATACGCGAACATGGCGAAATCGAAATTTAAATTCCATCAGACAAAACAGATAAATAAATGCAAGAAATAAATAAAACCCTCTTCTCACTGTGCTGGCTTGTGGCACTATCAAGAACAGGAGCATTATCTGATAATGCGAGAATAGTACTATTATCGCTACATAAGGGAAGAAATCGATGAAGGCAGCAATAGAGAGCAAACGAGCTACGAAAAAAGAGTACCATCCTAAAAACTGTACAAATGCACCCGTTACATCTTGAGGTTCAAGGCCTCGAATGCGACAGCTAGGCACTCTTCGAGGGATATCCGGTTCATCTTGAATTACTTCCCAGTGTTTCCTCCTGGGTGGTGCCGACAGCCACGTCGGGATAGATTCAGCATTCTCCATCATTTTTTCTGCC
>DWLO01001046.1:0-16433 GCA_018245335.1 Dalla quadristriga
GGCTCGGCGCTGACGCTGCGCGGGCTGCGCTGCCCGCCGTCGCTCTACTCAACGACTCCGGGGTCTTACTGAAATCTAATTTTCGATAATCCCACGACTGAGACCAGTCTGAAGGCGCAGTTTGGGTAATAGTTTTCTATTTTGCTGTTCTTAGAAGTCAGCTTAAAACTTATTATTAGAGTGAATCGAATTGAGCGGCCTTATTGAAATCTTGTTATCGTAATTCAGACTAATCCCTTGCGCTAATGCATCTACTTAGATGACATAAGCTTTGTACAAGGAAATTACAAGATTTGCAGAACCAGCATAAAGGTTTTTTCCGTTACTTCTTCACATTTCAGTCTATACTGCTCTGCAACGCTTTGACTAATAACATAAGAAGCTCCAAGCAAGTTCCAAGTTCCAAACTAGGGTATAGAAAAACACATTTTAAACGGGCGAAGCTGCGGAGATAATTTATATTTTGACTTGATTAATTACACCATATTTGTATATTTTTAACTACAATGTCACTACTTGTATGATTGTTGTGTTTTTTTTTGAATGGACAGTTGCTGACTTACACTGACCTATACAGCGTCACCTAACGGGTCTTGTATGATAGATGATGATTGGTAGTTATTATGTTATGTACATTTAACATTTTGAGCATAATCAAATTAAATCAAAAGTAAATATTTTATAATGATTGTCATTGGTTTCTCCTATCAAATAATACAGAATTTTACAGAAAAATGTAATGCATTTTTCCTAACATCATATATACCTACCTGAATAACCGTTAGAGGAAAGACGCCACATAAATCTTGAAGCAAGAACCGATAACGTCGTTTCAGCGGTTTTATAAAGGCTATTTTCTTCCGGTATTTTAAAACGATTGATTTAATTTAAGAGCGATGTTGGCTTGCGGTTTTGCTTATAAGAGGACGTACGGCAGACGCTTAATTTACCCGTGGCTGGCGATGCGCCGCTCCGAACGGTCTTGTGGTGCGAGGCGCTCCAGCCTGATTTATGCTATTTGCGCGTAAAGCGGAATTAATGGCTTTATTACTCTTCTCTGTTTGGGGATCTCTCCACGCGATCCGAGCTCATCGTGGAAAATGTCATTGAATTATCAGAATGTGATTCCGCCTTGCGGATTCGCATCAAGGATTACAATGCCCATCAATTACGGGATTATCCATCGGCACAACGCTAGTGACAAAGCCCCATAAAAACTTCTGTTTTAAATTATTTTACTTTACACTTAGCATTAATCCACATTTTAAAGGTGGAATAACGACTTGCTAAATGTCTTAGTTAAACGTTTTATTACGGTCCTCGTGTGCTTTATGTTAGGGGCTATGAAAGACTTAACACTTAAAATCTACAGTATAGAAGAGAATAGGAAATTATTTTAGTCGTAAACCTGTGTTCTGGATATTTGAGTTTATGATAAACCAACCCCCTACTTGCACGCTCCTTTCCGGAGAGACGGAAGTCGGGGCCTTTCCGCTAGCTAGTGTGTTCTTTCCAATAGACATTGCAATAATCGCAACAGAGATGATATACTATGTTGATTTATTTGGAAATTATTTATGGGCGTAATTTTTTGGTATTTTGTATGCCTAGATCGCGACTAGCTGCGAACGTAGGTAAGGCTGGGTATGAGTTATGTGAATTGAAATAAATTCTAAAACTGACTTGTTTTCACGAGGAGAGTACTTTCAGTCTTGTTTTAAGTCAAATATTTATATCATGATTATTTGACCCTTAAACAATGTGGTAAAAAAACATTTTTCAACATTCAATACGGATAAAAACGGAGCGTGAATTAAATTCAGCAATCCGCATTCGTGTGAAAAAATAGCATGAACCGAAATGAAATCTAATATGTGATTAATGCGGCAGCAGGGGTTTCATTATAGAATATCATAATTCTTGTGAAGGTAATATCCAGTGTGGCACACATTCCGGGTGGCGGCGCAGCCCGCAGGTGAAAAATTTAAGCCCCGTTCGTTGTGGCGCGGGCTTAGTGTTTTATCTCGACTTAGCGTTACGAGGATTTGTGGCTCGCTAAGTAACGTTTTATGTCCCTGAAACGCTTGCAAGTTTGTTCCCCAGATAAATAATATATATATCTTTGATGGTGCATTCAAAGTTACGAGCGCGTGCGAATATATATAATGTTTAAATCATTATGAGTGATTTAACTGTGACAAAGCGATTTACATAATAGGTGAATTACGTTATCAAAGCGTGCAATGACGAATGTAATGCAGAACATGTTTTGTTAGCGAGAATGCATCGGGTGCAACTGAACTGGATTTCCTTTATAGTCTTAACCGCGCCGGAATCTCGAGTCGTAAATAACGAGCAGTGCACGCTCGCTTCCTTTCTTTCGGTCGGGAATAAACCTTAGCAGTTCTTGGTGCTGAAATATATTGGCGAAGTTTGATACTTAGACACCACAGAATAGGAAAGTTCAGTTGAGGAGATATAATAGGACAAGTGAAATACTTGGAGATGAATTCTTAGCACAAACATTACACGAAATCCAGCGTTGACGGTATTAAACTTACTTTTGTATTTGATTACAAGGGTGCACAAATCCACAAATTATTCTACGTATGCAAAACAGAACTGTGGCTTTTGGAATGGAATTTTGGTAGATTGTTTTCCACTTTGTCCCGCGTTGCTCTAGTATACTGTAGAACACGACTGCGGCAGACTGGCATGCACCCAGTGTGCCGGCGGATTGTCTAATGGTGGCCAAAGGACCCTGCACCGTGTTATGTTGAAAAATACTTGTGTGCAGAGTTCCAGAGCCAGTCAAAACTTGTTTTCTTATATGCCTTATGTTTGTGCCTTTATCATCACATATATTTACATTTTTCTAAAAGCACCGACCACTAAAAGTTTCCTTGTTCCTTCGTTGTCACATAAATTACGCTCTCACGATTATTCATCAGTTTATTTAGGAGCTTATCCACGCTACGTGCTCGGCAAGCCATGTTTACGCGCGTACAGTAAAATGGCGGGCGGATCCATGGTTAGAAGGGTTTGTTTAGATTTCATGCGGGAGTGGAAACAGTGGAGCAAAATAATCAGATTCATCTGCCTTTAGTCTTGAAGCTGTTAGCCCGCTCTAGTCGGTCGCGATTGTCTGTGTCGATTGTTTACTTCGTTAGCGCAGCTCCTATCTCCACCCGCACACACGTCGCTTTAACCACCTTTGATTGCAGCGTCGTCGTATAAGTATCTCGCTTCTTTCTACAAAATAACGAGCTAGAAACTGCAAAATCGTCGACCTGATTGAAAATTGCTGGAATAACGTCGGTACCATATGGCACATAAAAGGTTACGTAGAAGTGATGTTTACCTTAATGGTTGCAGTTGTATATGTGTGTGTGCCTGTGTAGGCTTCTCGGCTGTAGTACTTGGCGCCACCTGCGTCCTATACAGCTCCACATCGTGTAAATTTATGTATGCTTTCAACGCTTTTACCGTGTGCCACCTGACCTGGCAGGCGGACATTTCGCCGGACAAATGTTCCCCTGTCCCTATTTATATTGGAGACCTTATTCTAACTTACGTGAGCGACTGTTGTGTATAACGCTCCTGATTAATTCCTATAAAGTAAACACAGGGACATCATTGATTGTTTTGAATTAACTTTGACTCCATCCTTTCTATTTATTTTTGTGGGTTGTTATCTCAACATTTTAACTCATTCCGCTGAGATTTTATTTGGAATTGCATTTGTTACATGTTCATGAGTAGTAAGTGTATAATAGAATTGATATCAAACTGCAAAACTTGATTTAGTCCTACTTTCAGGCTCTGCAGCATAACCCACCAGTTTATTGTAGTGTCGACTGAAAGTCTTATTGGTAGCTCGAATGGCCGAAAGGTTTTAAAACGACGAATTCTCGACTATGTTGTCTCATGTAATGTAAATGATATTTTTTTTGAAGTTACGAGCCCTCAATGATCCATCAACACGAATTTTAACGCAACTTTGGGCGTAAATAAATAATATAAGGAGTATGGAAAGCCTAATGAAATTTACTTATGTATTTAGTTAATTTATTTAAAAGTTCAAATATCTTTATTTAACGAGATACATTATGTAGTTTTAAAAAAAACCTTATTCCCTAATTCTAAATGTTTCGCGCGCATGTATTTGCTGAAATAAATCTTGCATCACACCGTATAGTCCCTTCCTACGCGGATATACCTACATACATACATACCTAACTTAATTATTCGACAGGTGATGATGATAGGTTACTTATGTGAAGTTAGTCACAATTGCCTTGCTACTCTTGCGGATTCAGTAGGTGCCTCTTGTGTAAGTATAAACAACAATCAAGCATTTTGATACCGGTGGTTACGATCAGGGCCAACGGTGTGCTTCGGTGGATAACATAATCACGGTTTATAAACTTCAAAGTACTAAACTACCCAAAAGTACTTATTATCCTCTAATCACCGGCACTAACTAGTAGTTTGCATTAATTACATTAAACTAGCGAAACACGATGAATGTTCAGCTGGATTGATAAAATGTTACGAATTTATTTTCAGTGTAACATGGACTTTTAAACAACAAACATTTATTGCCTTTTATCTTTTTGGAAGTTTCGACATGGCATGTTAATCTAATCGGAATTCAAAACGTCCAGCAAATATTATGGTGCCTTGTTTGTATTTAAAGCGTAACTTTTTTGACGCGTCGCCCGAAATACCTATATTGCCAAATAAAATACAAATACAGACTGGGAAACAAAGATTCAAATGTGGATCGAGTGTCATCAAATTCACATGTGTGTGTGTCGAGTGGATTCCATTCATCATGAAGTCACAAGAAGAAGTTCAAAATGATACAATTTCAGAAAATACCTACAATGTCCGTACCTTCTATTGCAGAGCTCACTTTGAGATTTATTTGTCGACCTATCGATTAATGCTGTGTACTAAACCTCAGTGGCGCTCGGCGCGCGGGTGGACGGTATTGCAACTTTGCTATAAATTTTATCCGCAGCTGGTCCAGAACACAAATTTACTTGCGAATTCTTCACATAAGATCCCTTTGTTTTCACTGCCTCAAATAGGTGTCTCTAAACGGAAAGGACGGACTGTTACGCTCGATATTAAAAAAGTTTTTCTATACGACTCTGAAAGTGAGCAAGGATTTATGGCAATCAAATCAACTTCTTTATCCTCTTAACTTTTATTGATTGCATTAGGAATTTAATCTCGCTCGCAATCAATGTAACAATGTTTTTTAACCTTACCCCGCAACCAATCATTTAGGTTTAAGTGGTTCAACAACAACATTAACAACGCACAACGCATTATCGGCCAACTTCAGAGGCACGGATGCTCCTCCTGTGCTGAAAGGTGTAGGGGCCGTGGTTAACCGGAGTGGAAGTTGGAAGTTTTTAGGACCCGGCGGTCTCAAATGTACCTCGACTGTATCTAACAAAAATAACTTGACCTAGGTTTAATGTGCCCTCTGAAGCACGGAAGCGCTCAAGAAATTTGCCACTAGTCACCTCTCCAACTGCCGAATGCGACTTGACACAACCTGCGCAGTTATGAGCGCTTCAAAATATACTCGAGTAAATTTTTTTGTATATCACTTATGTAGGTACGTCAATTATGTATTTTATTTAACTTTTTTAATATTTAAACATACGTACATAGAAAAAATATGTTCGCTAAGAGGCGTTAATGCTTTGCATGAAATTTACGTAGAAATGCAAATACTTGACTTCCTATTAAAAAGTTAAAGCAAGCTTCTCCTTCATAATTTAATTCCAACCCGAACTACGAGTACCAAGTGGTTCAAGTTTGGCCGAATGATTGGCTGATCAATATAGTTAGGGGTGATTTACATTAAGTCATATGAAACAAACAATTTACCCTGCTATGCTTTATTAAACTACTACTATAAACTATATCTTAATATAAACAGTATAACCATTAAACGAATTTAGTAAGTTTTCAAACTAAGAAATACTAATTAAATGAAGGGTTAAATTTTAATTCCGAATTTTTTATACATTGATATATACCTAAATTTTTTAATTAAAAACATGGCGTTGTGCTCGTATTTTTATTAAAATAGTGTACTTTTTTTTACATTTATTGTGGCGTTTATTTTTTTATAACAATTGTGTTAATATTATGAGTATATTTTTGAAGTCAGGTTTCAATTCCTTTTTAGTGTTATCACAATGTTTCTAAGTAAATGATACTAAGCTTCATCACTAATGATGACCTAAATCAGCACCATATTTATATGGTATTTATATGGGATCAACTTTCAAAGTGTATAACTTTGAAACAAAAAAGGAATCACGCAAAGCGGCCATAGTTAAATAAACCACCATCTTTTTTTAAGTCTGTAAAAAAGCTAGTGTTTTTTAGTTTAAAATATTCCAAAGCACAATGATACTAAAATATTCAGAAGCACAATGATATTTAAATATTCCAAAGTACAATGATATTATTATAGCGAGGCAACCGCAGACGGTGCGTGAAACAAGAGGCACTATGAAAGAGATTGTGGAGCTTTCATGCCCTGAGAGATTTAGTGAGGAGAGATACGTCGTGGTTTATTGTCTTACCTCTTGTTACTCTTGGCATATGTACTGGTGTAGCCTGTCGTCCTCGTCTCCGTGCGGTGTCGCTGGTATCCAGTGAATGCTATATAATTTGTCGATGAATGAAGGTTACAAATTCTCCGTGTCACGTAACACGTCGGAGTGCACTAATTTGATGTACTGGGCATGAGCTACGTTGCGTTGCGCCGTTGTTAAGCTTGCATTAGCCCCAGACAATGATGAATACAAATCTGTGCTAAGCTAGATATATTACAGCAGATGAAGCACGATGTTGTGTACTGCAGCGTAGATAAAGTTTAAAAGATAGCCTAAACTCGATGTGTACTTTTTTCGTTAGTTATTGAGGACGGTTAGTGGATAGGTATGAATTTATGTTATCAAAAAGTATCTAAGAATTTTGTGGAGATTAAAATGTATTCAAATATATCATATATTAAATAATTGACATCTTGTAGGTAGTAACTGTATTCCGGCTGGGAGATCAGCATCTTTGAGATGAATTCTATTTTATCGTGGCGCTTTTAAATACGATGTGCTAAGTTAATGCTGAAAAAACCACGAACATTTCCTTTACGTACGTTAACTAGTGGTCTCTTAAAGAGGTCTTTCTTGCTCTTGGAAAACAGCAATTCGAGTCTCTTAAACGGTTTGAGAGCAAAAAGTTCATACTACTGTTTGTTTTAAACCGCACTTCAAAAACGAGGCGGTTTGGTTGTATGTACACCGATTTCTCCGAGGTTACTGGGCCGATTTGCTTGATTCTTTTTTATTTGAAAGGGTATCATATAGAGCCGATCCAAATGTAATAAAACTCTACAGCTTAATAAAACCGTTGTTTATACACATCACATTTTGAAGTCAGGCCGCCACAAACACTTGGAAAACGTCACAACAAAAGGAGACAAAAATATACATTGATAGATAATAAGGAATTCGTCACTGATCTAAAATCATTTAATTATGTTACGATAGACAGTACCTAGTTCTCGTAGGTTTTCTTTTCTTTAACCTATAATGATGAAGGGTAGGCTGGGAAAAAATTCGTAGGAGAAAACACTCGGAATTGTCTTAAAAAGGTAAGTATTTGAATTATGACAAGGTTTTTTACAGTATGATTTTGGTATAATAATAAACAAACACGAGACAACTAACCGTGTGCCAATATCATCCTACTGCCATCTGCCACTGGCTAAACTGTTCTCCTGAAGGGTACGCAGACCTCTACGACACAAGTTATTTAACTTAGTGTAGAGTCTGCACGACAATTTATTGTGTAGCCAGAACATTCGACATTCAGCCAAAACATAGGTTCTTGACACTGTTTGTTTGTAATGTTACACTGTTTAATTTTGTTCCTCAGTTGGTTTAATAAACTTTATTCTTATCTGCTTACAATTTCAATTTAAAACGAATACATAATGGAAACAGCGAAAGTCTAGTAAGAGTTAACTCAGTCCCAACCCTTACGAACATTTAAATATTCTTTAATGTCATAATAAGCTTTGCGGCATAATGTTCGCTTAGCGGTTTTTTAAACCTCTGTAAAGGTAGGAATTGAACCGCAGCCGGAATTTTATTGTATACTAGGGAGAGCTCGCGACTGCGCCAGTGTATAATTTCGTAATACAAAAAATTTTAAACAGTGAAAAGGGGATATCTAAAAAACCGTTTGAAATTTGGCGATAAAACAAAGTCTATACGGTTAATGTCGAAATTTGTAATTTGAGTATAGGAGATAATTAGTTTTCCAGATTCTGTAAATTGGTGTGTAGATTTTTAAATTTGTTGTGTTGATAGTTTTTTAGTTATTTGACAAACATAATTCCTGCTACAGTAACGTGACCCTAGCAAGAAGTTTCGTTTTTTACTGGGTAAATTGAAATAAATATTAGCTAGATAATTAGTTGCCTAGACTGGTTAAATGTTGCGACATATTAGTATTTTTAATTGTTTCGACTTAAAAGAGTTTACATGCTAATACATATCAATTGGCTGGTGTGTAATATATATGAAATAATAATTGTAGTGTCGTGTGTTCATGGTAAGTATACATTATAGAATTGTGTTATGAGGGTGTGTAAGTGAGTTACCCACAGGTTTATATTTAAGCGTCTAATCTAAAGAAATAAAACATGTCATACCGAACCAAAGATTAATTAATGCATTGCTTTGTAATGAAATATTATTGAATACACGAATTATGAAAATATTCGAGTAACAAAACATTATCGAATAGACGTAGATGAATCTTCGACCAACGATGCTTATTCTTTGTGAATTGCAATCCGCAAAACTTTAAAAGTCTCACAGCAAAAAGTTGTAAGGCATTGACAGGCCAAGACTGAGAAGTTTCTGAAGTCAGTTCCCGCGACTGGCTTACAGCTTTGTTTACCTAAAAAAAGCGATATCCTTATATTTATACAAAGTACAGATATTTTTGGGACAATGTTTTTTTTTATGGAATGATGGAAGCAAGCTAGCATGCAGCGGTTACAAGTACCCGCTGCCGCCCATGATCAACTGTGACTAATTACTCAATTAGTTCGTATTGACACTTCGATGTATACTGGTATTGAAATTCGGGTCTCCCGGTTAGCAGTATTTTACAGTACTGGCAGTCGAGTTTTTTAATTTGTTTATTATTTCATTATGATTTCGTGTTGTTTCTGTGTGATATTTCAGTTAGATATTTTTACGCCTCCATTCGCGTAGTACCTACATGACATGTCTTGAGTTTGGAGCTGTGCGGCAAGCATACAATATAAAAAGTGTTTGACCAATAAATAGATCACTCATATTTTAGTTTCGGACTCAGAATTTCTCCTTTTTGATCCTTGGTTAAATATTGGTAGAGTGCTAGTTAAAACCGCCCAGAGCAGGTTTTGGCAGGGAGCGTTTAATGCTTTGCTTTTACGACGTCACGCTTTATGAACGCTCATTAGCGCGTCTCCCTACTGAACTTTTTTATTGCACATTCTCTTGCCACTTACAGTTTCTTACTTTATTTCATTCGTTTTAAGTAGTCTGAAAAAGTTACAGTTATTGGGATGGAATTTCACGTAATATGGGTTGTTAATTCTATGCAATTTAATATCTTCCGCTAAAGAGTCTTAAGCAATCCTTATAACCACAAGAATCTTCCAAGAAGTTTTATAACTTTAAGCTATTGTTTATTTTCAAATAGTTATCGAATGTTACTAAGCATGGCTTTTCATAATCATATTTTTTGTTTTCAGGATTGTTCAAAGCCACGCTGATTATATTTAGCATAAAAAATATTTTGACTCGATGGGAATGACAACTTTGATGTTCCTTCTTATACAATTATTCCAATAATTTGTAAACTTCAATTTTCCACAGTACGAGTTTGGGTTGGTTATTATTATACGATACAACTGCAGTAAATTATCGTTTGGGTGCGTGGCGCATTAAATTATTGTTCCATTAATTGTATTTGCGGGTATGTGGATACACTATCGTAATTTTGAAATATAATAATCCAGTTTCACAGGCGGGTGACAATGCAATGGTCTGCGAGCCGCTCGTTATCGCGGGAATTACCTATTGTTAATGTTTTAATTTGTATCCGGCCGGCCGTCCGTTCCACCGCCCCCAATTCTCTCTCATATACGACTAATAGAGCGCCCAATATTAGATTTGCTTTTACGTAAAGTGTGTGTTACGTTACGTAGAGCCTTTCAATGTAACTACAGTATACGGATTGTATTAATTTTAAAACTAGTATACAATGTCTTAAGAGTATATTCACAGTCTTCAAAAGACGGTTTCTTTGAAACGTTGTTTTCTTATCATGGTCGATAATTTAATTTTTACTTTCTAAGCCTACTGTTAAGAGGTAACACAAACATAATGTTACCGAGATAAATAGCGCTTAATCATTGTCAAAAACGTTCCAATAATTCCTTGTTCAGTAGCGGTGAAACGAATGGACCGCCTTTTTCAGAAACCTGGCCTTTGTGCTTTACCGTCGGTTTGTTTATTTCAGGGGCCTGACTCGTAAACACTCGCACACCGATACACTAAAGTTGGCCTTCTTTTATTTTCCCTCGAGAATTTCTTTTTCAGACTTATCATGGCTTGCCAAATTATATTCCGGAGCTGTTGTTTATTATGTACTTTAAGTTTGTTTTCGTTAAGAGCCGGTACCTAGATGTCTAGTCATGTCTAGTCTCGTATTCACAGGTTTGTAAATTTTGTTTGTTTCTGTGTTAAAACGTACTTTGCTGTGGTCTGGAGTGTAAATTCTAAAGTGAAACAATAGTTCTTGCCCTAGTTGGAAGCACTTAAGGTGGAAATGTTGGACAGCAAATGATCTGATAGCCGCCGCCGAACCCCCAGTTTTGTAGGTAGCTACTTAATTTACTGCCACAGTAACGCCACGAGCACGCTCCATATCCACCGCGTTATTGCCAACTTGAAAACAAGAATATCGCCCACATTTCCTTCATATCTCCTAAATTTAAGCGCCTGCCACCTTCACTTCTTTCCCATTTATTTCCTTCCTACAACTTTTGTGTGAATTTTCCAGTAAGTGGTTATTAAATGTTGTTTTTTTATTATATTTATTTTTTGGTTTATATTCATATCTTTTTTACACTGCTGCTACGCAATGTGCCACTACGGGAATTTCCGGTTTTAGCCTGTGTAATTTTATCTCTGTTGTACTAGAATGAAATAAAATTACAAAAGTAATAGCGTTACCGATACCTCTCCGCTTTGCTACATCTCTAAAAGAAATAGAAAAATGCGAACAGTATTGTCTCTGTAAAGATACTTTGTTAACGTACCTATAAATTACAGTTTCATTCATTTAAATGTCTTTTAGTTATTTCACGGAAAACAGTAAAAGAAAATTCTTTTTAAACGTTTCCTTATCTATTGGTGTGTAAGTAACTATATTATGTACCTTCCCAGAGAAGACTTATTGGTCGCAGTCGATTTTATTGTGTACTATTTGTGTACTATTTTATACCCCACACATTGTCTCTTCCTGGAGTGTTTAATACTCTGACGTTATAAAATTGGTGAACTGGCAAGAAAAAAATACGTTGCATTATGGTGACCTTTGTTTGACGTTGAGTTAATGCGTGCCTCGCTCGATACACGGGACACGTACCACTTGTACGACACTTAAATTACGCCACGGCAAACAGGCCAGGGAAACGAGCGTTTTATCACCATTTTTGGAGACTTTCGAGAAAAAGGTTAATATTCATTATGTTTCACGTGAATGCGTTTTACCACTCAAAGCCCAATGGTTCGGGCAGCATCTAACCATTGCGATTCGGTTATAACAAACCCTCTCGTCTTCCTTACACGTAATATGCGCAACAAGAACTTTATGAGGCTGAGAACAGCTCAAGTATTACGTTACGAGTTAGATACATAAAAAATCTCGGTTAGTTCTGTGAAATACGTGAATGTGGTTTTAACTTCCCGACTTAATTACTTTCAAGAGCGAATATAACTTGGTAATATAAGCAATTAGAAACTTATTTGACGCTGCCGGTCCGCCTGTTCCGCCCCGGGCGAAGGAATCGTGAGCGGGATGAGCCATTACGTGCTTTCGTGGAACTTTTCCTTTTAAAAGTCGTCTCTTACTCTTTTAAAAGTTATTATATTGGATAATTTGGCTGAAAATATGAATATGATGGCTACAACTTTAGTAATTTTAGCCGGGAGAAGAAAAATTTGCCGATTACGTCATGAAATATGATCTCCTGCGGGGCTTACCCCGATTACGGCTTTACGAGGATCCGCTTTATTATAGCCTTTGCGCAATATCACAGGAAAATCACTATCGACTTATTGGAAAAATGAGGAAACAAATTTTCAAACATATTTTTGAGACATTCAAATACATTGTATCGACTAACAACTGATCGATGCCCTTTGTAAGAGTTTGGAAGAGTTTCTTTCGAAAATAAGGATTTTTTTTACTGTTCCACTGGGTGTCATGGATTCGCAATAATTGACTTGCCAGCTGCCATATATTTACTATGAAGCCGCATTGATTAATTAGCAAAGAGGCGAACCGCCCACGCTTCCCTATAAAACAGAGATTTTCCGCGGCTCGTTTCGATTAGACTCGGTGCGCTTCAATGGACGTAGATAAGCCTAATCGCGGTTTTTTATGTGTTGAATGATTGGTTGAATGTCGTAATCGCGCGAAATGAACGAGAAAAAATGTACGACGCTGTTCTTGGCAGGGACACTGCTATGCCCAGGGATATCTCGTGGCACAAAAATGCTCCTCATATATAAATACATATAAGCTCATATGCTTCAAAAATAAGAACAAACACTAGTAATTATTCTTTATGCAAAGTATGATCGTTCACGACCTGTCTGGCTGGATATAACATGTGGATGTACGGTAGAATTCATGCGAATATGTTCAAGACCGGGTTCTTCTTAAATAGACGTCAGTTGCTCTCAATTTCGCGTGATGAATACCAGCATTTATAGGTTTCACACTTAATATCATTTATAGATGGCTAATCTTGAACGCGCAGGTCTAGCTAGCAGCAGGTCGAGTGGCAACCCTATAAAGGGGCTCAATTAGTTATGTGATTAGGTTGTCTGGAAGAGATCGCTTCTTAAGCCATAAGATCGCCTGTCGCCATGCGTATATTGTTATTAAGTACTAAACGTTTCAAGATTATTATTATTATTGTATCTCGTTGACATATCACGGGTCCCAGATGTAACTGGACCCGTCATTTGGAAGGCTTGCGTGGATTGGAAGGATATAGGACCAACACCCTTTGAGACCCTTTGAGACACTATAATGTTAATATGGTGCACCTGGTGGATACCATCCTCGATCGACTGCACCTAGTATATTATTAATATTGTATCTCACTTGAATTTCACGGGTTTATTGGTCTAGGAACTATTGTTTTGCGATATGCACATGACGGATACTACCCTGGATCGACTGAAACTAATTGTAATTTATGTGATCTTGCATGTTTGTATGTTTGATAAGTGATCAAAAGCCACTATATTGATTCCATAATATTATAGGTCTTCTTAAATTCTTGATAAAAAAGATAGGATGGGACTAAAAGGTAAGCGGGTTTGCTTATCTCCGAAATTAAAAGTTGTTGAAAGTGCAGGAAGGGTTCACTTGTGGGGTACACATGCCTGCTAAAGCAAAGTGTTTGCGAGCAGCGGTTGGAGGGTAAAATTGCGAAAATAAGGGGTTAAATGTTTAATTTTTCTTTCTTTATTTTATTACTGATTACTTATACTAACTTATTACTTCCATACATAAATTATAAGAACCTGTTGGATTTACAGAGTACGCTTTATTTCTAAGCGTATATAAGTGTTTAGTGTGTGCAAGCACCCTGCACCACCCAGCTGTACAAACAATTGTTTTTTCAAGGAACGTATGTATGTGTATCTTATTACTTTATACCATACCCTAAGGTTATTTGGAAGAAATCGCTTTTTAGCGGAAACAGAGCCATTTGCATATCGTTTTTGTTTTGTTTCGGATCGTGTATGTGTTGTGTATCTATGATGTACAATAAAGTGTATTATTATTATTATCTTTAGAACTGCGGTAAAATGTTTACGTTTTATAGAACAGTGAAACTTCATCGCAGATGCCGGAGGAAGTATCACGGAGAGCAGTAATAGAACCACTGCGTACCGGATAGGCACAGCACAGTAGGACTGTAGGTACGTAGGTACTTGTATTAGCAATTATGCAAAGCGTCTTCCGCGCTGCGGTGCGCGGGCGGTGGCGGAGCTCGCGGGACGCAGTAGGGCGGTCGCTGTCGCGCTCTTTCCTCACTCGTAGCGAAATAACGACCTCAATTTGCATAACAATGCTCGGCACCCCTTATTCCCCACCAGTGGCTTTCGCAGGCGACACGGCCGTGTCCCACCGGACCCGACACCTTTTTTGTTCATAAAATCTGTCCAGTGTGAATTCCCATTAAAATTCATAAATTCCTTCATAAAATTAAAATAAAAAGAAAATAAATTTCCCAAATCAAAACGCGTGGTAATGAATCCACATTGATATTCAGTACCGCAATGGCGCCCGCGTTGCGGCTTAACTTATGATTTAGTGGCGGTCGCGGTGGCGCGGGCCGAAGCGCAGCCGCAGCGGACTGGTCGGTCGCCGGAGCACCCAGTGCGCCGCCGCCGCGCCGCCCACGCCTCATCGCAACAAGCACTTTTGACCGCGCTCCTAACTTCTTCGTACAACTTTCTGTTTTAATTGAATCAAAGTTTTCGGCTTTTTGCGGCGAGCGTGCCAGCCACGCACGCTTCCCTAACTCCCAATAAAGTTTCTTTATTAAATTATTGGAAGTTTAGAAACATTCGCCTTTGAACGCGAAACAAATTGCGAGCTAGTCTGGTGTTGCAATAGTCTCCGTCGCTTGCTCAAATTTGTTTTATAAGCTAATAAGACCTTCTAAGGTGCTTTGAATTATTTCCAGTTTTTGTCCTTTTTTCTTTAGTAACGTAATTGATAAAAATGTTTATTTGTACGTAGAGGCATATTTGTAAAGGACTAAAAGGACTAAAAGTACTGTAGTTTACTTTACGCATTTTGTTATATAAAATATTTAATCTCTTAAAACAAGTTTTATTAAGGACATTCATTGTTTTTATTAAGTCTTTGTTTAAGTTATTGGATGCAGTTGGACGTAATCCTGGAGCATTAGGTAAAACTTTGCCAATCCGGATTCTGATAAGACAAAATTAAACAAAAGGTTTAGTAACGACAATCACCCGAGACAATTCAGTATCCTTGAAGCAAACAGTACATAAAGATATACGATTCTCCCTGGGCTAACGATTGAGGCATTCGTCCGAGGCATTGTTTTGCGGTGTAGCTTTATCTGGCACGGAACGAGTTGTCGTTCCAGTAATTTATAGATCTTTCCCCGCCCCAGGCTCGAAGTAACGATTCGGGCGAGGTGCTAGTCTGCGAACATCGAGACTGCCCGCCTTTCGCCTGAATGCTATTAACGGTCACGTTATACATTTTTGACTCTTCACAGTCTGGGTTCGTTTGATAAAAAAGTTGGCTCTTGATTCTTAGTACAAATAACTGATGATCATAAATTAAGATAAGGTCGTCATAGTCACTTCTATTCGCGCACCCTCGCACTAGAGAATCCTGTGATGCGGGTGGCGGACACTAACAGAAAACATCACAAACGGCCAAGATCCGTGAAAACAATATTATCTTCCAGATGTTTTCCCCGAACTGAAATCGAACCCGGAACCCACAGCTCGCTAGTGACATTCATTGCCAACTCGCCACCGCGCCGCCTACAATCGTCTACAATAATAACATAATGCGCTTTTTTAAGCATTCAAATGTTATATAGAGTGATAACATGTGGTTGCAAACTTTTTAAAGGTTTATAAAGTACAAGTATACAAAGCCTTCGTTACTCAGCTTCTATAATAATATATAATATTCATATAAAAAGTTTCTTCAAATAATCATCATTACCCAAGATCGTCGGTGTGCAAAAACTCGTTACCCTTTTTTTCCGTATGGACAGTTGCTGCTGGTCTTTACAGCGTGCATTTCCTCCATAATACTACATCCTTTGTTTAGAATTTAATATCTACACAAAAGAGAATGCGAATTTTCTTGTTCGTGTATAGTTGTCTCGTTTACTTGATATAAATAAAAATACTGAAAATACCTACTGAGCTTATTAAGCACAGAATTGCCAATTTATTTATGTTATGCGACATTAAAAAGATTTATCTTCGTTTTTTAGTCACGAAAAGCCATTCAAGAGCGGACTAAAG
>DWLO01001047.1:0-16430 GCA_018245335.1 Dalla quadristriga
GTGTTGTGTTTTCTGTGTGTGTCCGCCACCCGCAACACAGGGAATCCTAGTGCGGGGGTGTGAGTGTGTAAGCGTTTTATTGTTTAAGCGTTTAAGCGTTTAACTTAGTCCCGGATTGCTGCTACGTAGATTTAACGTAACTCTTAAACAAAGGAGTAGCCACGTATCGTAGAAGTTAAAACCAGTACTGATATGAAAAAATTGTTAAAGTCCTAATACTGAAGGGCCTGGAGCGTTGCGTATTCACATCGTAGTGGTCAATGCCTAATTAACTCGATCCGACTCGCCACGTACCTAGTGCATTGAGAAACGGGGTTCAGCCATTGCGAATTGAATACATCTAGTGCTTACAAAATTAGTTTCGTATTTTTGAAGCGCATACAAAACTCACTTCGTTATTCATTTTTAGCTCATTACCTTAACATACTTTTTTTTTAATCCGAGTATTCACTAAAATAGGATTAAAAAAACTTGCGCCACGTTTTTTGGTAGTTACGTTTGTGGAACTTGGCAATCATTGGCCATTGTTCAGCGCGAAGCGGCGGCGTAGTGAAAGTTTTTAATTAACATAAGAATACAACACAATTCTTGCTGTTCTAACGAAGAATGTATTGAATAAACTTGTGAACTAAGAACTGCAAGTTGAATCAACTGATATTGGACCTGAAGCTCATATTGGAAAGTTCTTTACATTATTATTATTGTGTAATTTTAAAACTGTTGATCGGGAATCCTCGCGTCGAAGAGTTTCGAAATTGACTACTTGTGTAACTCACTACTACTCACATTTTAGGTCAATAATATAATAATTTCATATATTGTTCATACGTTATTATAAACTTATTATTTTTTTAAATCTATACATGTGCATGTCAAACTGTATCATAGAAAGGTTTTGTTAAAATAGAAGCAACTTCCATTTGTACCTCAACAAATCTTGTTATAAAACTTAGTCTAACCAGTCTCATATTTCTCTGCATATCGTGGTAAATTTGTTTCAAACTTTAAATTTACACTTCAGACTTTGTTGTTTCGCTTTTATATTTTCTAACTAAAATAAACAAGAAACATCAACAACTAACATTTACGGTTAGGAATACGCTGTCAGGATAAAATATATTTTTCGTTATGTAATAAAAACAACACAATACCATTGAAGTCGCAAAACACAAATCTTAAGTTTTACAAAGAAATCAGCACTTAATCTTATCTTACCAACCAATAAAATTTGAGTGTTTGCCTGTGATAATAAAATTGAATGGACGGAATTTCGATAAAACTTATATGGGACCAGGTGTACCCACTTTCATTGCCAAAAAAAATCATATCCATCTACACATGTGAAATCGTACAGTTACATAAATACAAAAAATAACATACTTACCCTTTTTTGAAGTCTGCAAAAAAAAATTCTGCGCGGAAATTATTTCGAACGATCAAATTTGGGCAGCATAATATAATATCTTTCCAATTACCGAAGCCAAAGCCCTATTACGTAGGAATTGTTAGGCTCTTATTCCAACTCTAGATCGCGTCCCAGTTAATTGATTTCACCAGCACTTAATTCCAATTTAGCCAATTCATTAAAGAACCAAAGGTTAGCAGGGGATTTCAAGTGTTTGTGTTTTAGTAAACCTTTAAAATAACTAAAGCAATTTGTATTACCTCATTGTTGTGCGATCAAGATTCGGCGCATTATACTTGTGGCTTTTGTAAATAACTAATCAACGGATCCGTTCAACCCCTATATAGGATTGATTGATTGATAAGAAGAAAGCCCTATAAAAATAACTTTTTGTAACAGAAGTAGAATTGTTGAATACAAAATGCAAATACTTATATAAATAAATTTCATTGACGATATAAATATAAAAGAAATAAAACGAATACAATCATACAAATTAAAATAGTACTATAGTAGCATTTATAAAATAAAAATCTAAGTATGAGAATATTTTATTTCAGTGTAATTATCGTGCAGTAAATATCATAATCAGAATATCTTTTAAAGTTTGTAAGTTTAAAATCTTTTAAGTAATTGTAAGTTGGTACAAAGTACAAAAAATTAAAAGTATTTTAATTTAATTAGCTTGTTGTAAATGTCTTATACGTAATTATAATTTAGAATAGAATAGACGTTTGTTTCGTCAAATAATATACTGCAACAATACCGGAGTTTCCTAGAGCATTAGAGCAGGTAAAAGGGGGCGCACTCAGTTTCGTGCAGTTCGGACGTACGGGTATACTAACGTATTTCTTAACATTACTTATTACATTTACTACTTAACATTTCATTTCAATGTGAGTTACGTTTACTTTTATAACTTGTACAAGATTATTTTTTATTAAAAGATTAGCAAGCGTTTGATCGTGACCTAGCTTCACTCTAGCCTTGAAGAAATAGCCTAGCGTCCAAATTATATCAAACTGGGAACACTTTCCACGAAAATAAAAAATAAATGAGTTTTCGATTACTTACTGATGATCTTAGTGGGGACTTCGGACGGGTCCTCTGGGTCGCAGCGGCTGGGCATGGCGCGGCCCCCGGAGCGCCGGCGGCCGGAGCTAGTGGTATTGGTGTTCTGTGCGGTCACGGTGTACTGCACAGTGGTCAGCTGAACAATAAACGAACCATCGTTATCCACAAATAACAAAATACTGGCTAAGCACTACTAAACTCCAATATTTTAGCTGTACTACTCTGGAACAACCTCCCAGAAGGGACCAAGAAAGCACCAAGCATGTGAGCACTGTCTAAAGACTGCAATTCACAATTTTACTAATCCGTTGTTATCAACGTTCACATTGTATATCTATGTATGTATTTGTACAGGGTCTATTTTGCACTATTAATTATATGCATTTGTAAATGTATTTTCACCCTTGTCTATTTTACGGACCTGCCGCAATTTTTTACCATCGCCCAAGTTTGACTGGTAAAAATGCCGTTTTGAATTAAGTCAGTGTAATTGTTTTGAATAGGCAAAAAAGTTTAATAGGTAAAAGTTTAATAAATAAATAAGCACGAGTCAGCCTCTCGGAATGGGAAGGGTTAGGCTATAGTCCACCTTGCTGGCCAAGTGTGGATTGGCTGACCTCATATGCCTTTGCGAACAATATGATGAACATTATCCAAAAAAAAAACAAGTTTCGATATCACGACACGTTAAATGGTGAAAAACATTAACAATAAGATAGAGAGGATGTAATTAATCTTATGCCAATTATTAATAACAATTGTTTCAATAATATCTTCCAATATTCCTTAATCAAAATCTCACAATAGTATTTACGAGTAAAGGTGATGTCAATTTTAGATAAAATGTCCACTATGTTCAGCCTATAAGAATTATGTCGCATAAAGATTTCATTAAAGACAGATTATATATTATATTTTAATAAGCCCTTTGAACTAAAAACATTAAAATCCATAAAAAAGCTCTAAAGAAAGAAAGAAATACCATGATGTGTTTCTTTACTGAAACGGTGCGAGGAAGCCGTATTTCCTTAAAGTGTTCCAGTTAAAGAAACACTGCGTAGGTACACCATGAATCAAAGGAATTATGCAAGGTACGCCTGGGCACCCCATTTCCGCATCGCTTATTTCTAAGCGCACTGATAGCCAAATCCCGGAATTCTAACGAGGTTGCGCTTTTGGTTTAAATGTTTTAAATGTGCAGAAAAGCAATGTGAGGAAACCAGCAAGGTCGAAAGACAAAGAATAATCCAATAATAACAATAATAATAAAGAAGAATAATCCAATCCACATTGTTCAACGTGTTTGTTGACCAGTACCAAGTTACAAGTATATGCCACGTATTTCCCGAGATTTAATACCGACCTACTGACCAAAATAGTCAGAGCCTTAGCTTAATTAAAAAAAGGAAGATCTGCCTATCGCGCATGATATCAAACCAGATTTTGTTTATTTTATTTTGTTTTACTTTATTCTAGTCAACAATTTAAGACCAAAAACAAATGCGAGGCATTATAATGCCTAAATACGAACACAGGAATACTATTAACAATCATATTGCTAATAGTATTTAATAACAGTCGTGAGTTAAAATTAGGAGAGGACACTGCTGCCAATGGGCATAGTCTCCATACGTCGACCAGCTATTTTTATTAATTGACCCTCAGTACAGTATCACAGGTTTCGTTGCATTTCGTTGTGCAGGGCAGGAAAAGATGAGAAGCTTATAAGAAATTAATGGGAGAATCCCATCCAACGTTTGATAAATATATCATCTCCATCATACCTACCTAGAGATACAGGCAACAATATATAGGCACAATATTTTTATATATCTGCAAGCCTTCGTCCGCAACTTAAAGTCCCTTATCCCACAGGCTCTTTGCAATTTTTCGGGCTAGAAAATTGTCTAAGGCACTCCTTACATTACTCAACAGAGGTAGTCGCCTCTTGTATAAATGTAACAGGCATCCACACGTTTCCCACCGAAACACAATTGTAGAAAAACCATAATTTCAGGGCAGAAATGAGTGTGGCGGTGGTACCGACCCGGGTGAACCGATACGAGTTCTACCACCAAGTATACAAAATTCACACGAACGAACTAGCGGATGAAATCTGTACAAAAATAAAGAGAAAACTGGTCAAATAACAAACAATTACTTTGAGTTTGGCCATCAATTCTGGCTCCAGGCCGACCGTCAAATGGGCCGATATGCTTGATTGATTAACGTGTTAGCCATCAAAGGACCGAAACTGCCGCCAAGATTCGCTCCGATGTAACTGAATGTAACCACAATTCATGTCCATGTAGTATCATCTATCAGTAGGTGGAGTTTGATACATATTACTATAGAATAGTAGGGTTTAGCTTAGTAAACCGAGCCGCCGCCGTCATGCCAACGTGAAACTAGATTACTTCGGACAGAGTTCGGAACGATGTGACGATTATCGTGTGTCCGGCGAAATTGGCCGAGCCGAAAAACATGAGCCAATTTCTAACAAAAATATGTTCGCACGGTCGACCAGCTTAAGAATTACATATTTTTGTGTAGATCACAAGCTAACTAGGTCGACGTGTAAACCCGAATTCCATCCACATTCTGGGTGCCATTAATCTGATGATGGAGCTGGAAGGTTATCACACTCAGGCGCTCCATTACGAAACAATTAATCCAAGCTGTGTATGGGCTTTTTTATCTTAGCCTTACGGGTCTGATAATAGAAACAGAAGGTACGAAACAGACAGTAGATTCCTATCTACTGTACCATTCTTTTTTTGTACACGTTTCGCCCAGGCAGGTACCACCATAGATGTCCAATATCTCAGCAACACATCTGTGACCATCATAAAATAGAACAAATACTAACGATTACTAACTGGGAATAATAATAGGACAAACTCACACTAACAGTCCTAACTCATACAGTCCAATTAATAACGATTAGGTACTAACCAACTAATATTCCTATTAACACCTAATACTAACAGGACCAGTCCCTTGCACAGTTCTATTCGAAGTTTGTCACGGATGTCTATATGTCAGTGGTTGGTGGGACTGCATGCTCGTTTGCTTTATAACATAAAAAATTGAACTCCATAAGGAAGAAGGGTTACATAAATAAGTAACTTATTTGACTACTTGTACGTACCCTATCAATGTAGTCAAAAGCAGCCGTTCCACGTCCATCCAGGTACTCCTGAAACTGCGAGATGACGCATACGATAGCGTAGATCTGGGGACAAAACACTACGTTATAATATACAAAGTACGGACAGCAAGGACTTTTTAAAAATGGGAAACCTCATACAAGTTTTTCAGCACGGCAATTAAATACGTGTAGCATGTCAGAACTTTCATTACTAATCATTGTGGTCATTTTAATACTCGTAAAAAGCTTTAAGTCATCTTTATACGCAGAACATTCAGATAAATAAGTTAATGATTGCACTCAGTTCAAAACTCGTCACAAGGAACTCCTTACTATTTTAATAATAGGCTCCTTTAAATATTCATACAATGAAGTTATACTTCACCATATGAGAGGAGATGGTCATAATCAAGTATTAACTTGATGATGATAAAACAATGAAGATACTTATTGATAATCTAAGAATGGCTAGTGCCATCGCCCGCGTGAAATTCGGAAAACAGAAAAAGTTAAATAGTGCCAAGGGGTACAGACGCTTAGGGCTAAACCCATATCTATAACCCGTTTGAGATATTGGGATAAAAAATGGACTATAATGTAAATGTACGTGCTATAAGCTTTCGGAAAAACCCAAACGATGAATATCGTACACAGTTGTCGTGTCGTACATCGTTGGTAGGTGGTAGAGCCTGTATACGGTTCGCCCGGGGCGGTACCACCGCCACACCCATTTCTAACGTGAAATAATTGTTGTTCAACAATTGTGTTTCGGTCGGAAAGGTGTGGATGCCGACTACACTCATACGAGAGGCAACCACCTTAGTCCTCAGGGGAAGCAACGCTTTTGTGACCAGTTTCTAATAGGACTCTTACTTACCGGACTATCACTAACACTGACTAACAGGACTTACAGTCGCTTACAGTCCTTTCTTACATAGTCCTTATACTAACGAATATTGACCAACTAACATTCTTGGACTAACACCTCCAGTTCCTTTTACGGTTCTATTCGAGGTTTGTCACAGATTTCATGGGCGGCAGCGGATGGGTGGAGCTGAATGCTCGTTTGCTATCTTACTGCCATAAAAAAAAAATTGGTTTCACCGTATATACGATACAAATACGCTGTTTTTGAAAAGCGTCTTGATTAACTCCGGTGACTCATTTTATATTGTCTGTACACGTGTGCAGAAGCCCAGGCGTTCGGACCAATCCAGGTGCGTTTTATGACCCGACAACGACGTTACGTAGCGCCGTTAACTACAATAGTTTCATAAGTGTATTGTTTCAGTAATTCTTGGATTTTGTAACGAACTAACAAAGTTTACTCCTAAAGGTAATTATTATAAGTGATTTCAAGTTATATTAGTACCATTTTTTTAATGAAATCCCTCCACATGCATTACTGTTTTAAAACTGTGACAAACCTTAAGAGCGTTACCTATTATTCTTGAAGTATCTTAGGGTAAATTATGAATACTAGGGTAAACTTGAATATTTCTCCAATGCCTACTTTACATTATTTTCAGTTTCTTTTGGTGTTTTGCTTTTGTTCAAACAAGTTATCAATCCAGTACATATGACTCATAAGCAGCGATGTAATAAAATTGGAAAGCCTGTCATATTTGATCAATTTGAAGTTTATTAAAGAGATTCAAATATAACTTGTCGGCTTTCAGTCAGTTTTGTTTGACTGTCGTAAAAATATTTAACTACACGCACTAAATCTCTTTACGAGTTCTGCATCCAAGGTAGGCCATAAAGTTGCCGAATATTGGCAACATGAGCTGAGAAGTGTTCTTGTAGGATCCACAATGCTGTTCCAGTAAGACCATACGCCATCATAACTGCAGTGAAAATGCGAAGGGAAGCGGTGAAAGTAGATGTTAAGATTTTTGTTTCCCACTTAGACAAGCTGGATTTAATCCCTAAACACGGCTCTGAATTTTAGAAGAATTTTCGACTTATCATGTTTCAACGGTGACGGAAAACATCGTGAGGAACATAATGTGTCAGTTATCTATAATGGTCTTAATAAAAGCTTATGAAATGACTGTATCCCGCATTTGGCTAACCTTCCAATATGGGCTTTATCCTTCTTATTCTGTAAGGCTGTAAGTACTGTAGACAGGTCGCGGGTAAATGATGAAGAGTGCATGCATTTCAGGCAGGAACGCCGCCGCGGGAGATGAAACCGACTGACTTTCTGAGCTGCTGTCGAGTATTAACCGTCCATGTGAAATACCTTTAATACTATGTTGAGTGAGTGAACCTGTTGAAAGATAGACAAAGAGTAAAAGATTTCCTTTAACTCATGTAGATTTGAATAGCATGGGATATATTGCAGAAAGTATGTGAGTTATCCGCGAGGGCGGGTAGGGAGCTAGGGAGTCTCTCGAGTGAAGATATGCCCTTCAAATAAAGTCAGAGCCTTCCTAATGACACTTAAGGAAATTTTATTACGTGGAACTCGTAAAGATTAAGTGCGTGTAGTTAAATTTTCAACGACAGCCGGGTAACACTTAATACGAAGTGTACATAGACGGTTTAGATGAAGTGCAAGTTTTTTTAATTTTTAAGACTAAGAGTGAAATTAATTTAGAATTGTTCACGGTAAATTAGGAATGGTATTTACTTTCCATATGAATACAATAGGAAACGTTTGCAGTCTTTTAACGTTCCAACTGGTGGTAGCCCATGGACATTTGTAACCAAATTCAAACAGAAATACGTAACGCGGTCGTACTGTGAAAATACGAGCTATGATGTAGCGGTGATACCTGCTTAATTAGGCCAGGTCACCTAGAGATTTACCTATTACTCTTTAAGTATCTTAGGGTAAATAAATAATACTAGGGTAAACTTGGCCGTGTGGTGACGGCAGAATAGAATACTATTGTCCCCACTCCTCCTGTTCCCGTCGGCGATGTACGAGGCGACTAAGGGAATTTAACAAAAACGAGCAGCGTCCTCTACCTTCTACAGCGATCATGAACCCACCTGCCCAGCGTGGTGATTACGGGCAAATTGGTTGATTGGTTGTGGTGATTGGGAGCGGCCTTTTATAATGGTAAATTTGCTATTATATGTGTATGCCATCACAGGGAAACCTTGTGCGATGAAGTGAGTTTAAAAGTGTGAATCTCTTTTTTATTCAGTATTCAACTTAATTATCGTATTAGTAAACACTTCTTTGACAATAAACTGTGCAAATTATTTCATTTCCTCTACCATCATCACAACTAACCCCCGTAATTTAAAGGTCGCCAGTGAGACGACGGCTTGCAAACAACAGTGCCAAGCGCAATTTAAAAAGTTAGTCTTGTAAAACCGATTTACAAAAGATAAACTAGTTTAAATAATCTGCTACTCGGATTTTCATTACATTAATCGTCTGTTCTTCTTCCTTGAGCATATTCGTAGACCCGCTACGCCGCGTAGCATTATCAGTTTGATTACTCGTTCTTTTTTATGATTTAACTTTTTGGCCTGCCAGGCCTTCATAATTAAACGCTAAAAGTCCCTGATTTTATTTTAATGAAATATGTCACTGTAGGCTTGAATAACAAACAGTACTTAGCATTTCAAGCTGTGTTTACGTCTTTGATCTTGAGGTCATAGAATAGGAAATTTGTGAAGAAGTGAAAAGAACTCAACTGCTGGATATATTTGTAATCTATGATTGATAGTTTACAAATAGTTTGATTTACATTAATGTTTTAAAGTTGTATGGTGTGTTTGATGTTCTTCCCTGAACCTCAACTTACCATAAAGTAAAATTCGCTTTCCACGAAATTGTATAAATAACGTCGTTCTAAATTAGCAAACAGCCATTTAATATATTTGTAAAGAATTCAAATTGGTGTTATTAAAAGAAAAAGAATCTCCCGTACCAGGAATCGAACCCGAGCCTCTTGGGTGAAAGCCAAGTATCCTAGCCACTAGACCATACGGGATACACAATATCCTTTCAAACATGGCTACATAATCCATAAAAAGGGTATTAAAATAATCTCTTACTGTAGAACAGTCTATAACACTAATCGCGAGAAGGGTCCATAAGCGCACTGCGTTCACCAAGAGAGGGTTTGCAACTTTAGTTGCCTACAACATTGCACAGTGAAACATTGATTGAAGTATCCTGTGCTTTAGTACTGAGAAGGCTTTCACTACTGCTGCACCACGCAGCTCAAGTACCTATGTTTGGAGTGGTTTGTGGCCACTGCAAGTAAGTTTTTATTTAATAAAGGCTTGGTTGCAACCTATAATAGCCCACTGCAGGGCAAGGGTCTCTCCTTACACTGGAAGAGGCCTAAAGCGTAATCCACCACGCTGCTCCAATGGAATGGTGGAATGAAATTAAGGCTAATTTAGGTATTATATATATATTGAATGCATTACCATGTTTACAATGCCAATCAATCCACTGGTCTGTATCCGTGCATTAATCGGCAGGAGGCAGAGCGTTCCATTAATTTGTGTTTGCTAGCGTGTTTGACTATTGTTCCAAGCCACTGTCTATTGGTACATGCAATTTAGTAAGTACCTAGTATATGTTCATATTAGTTATGCGATGTTATGATAAACCTTATTTTGTGTGCTTGCTAAGCTTACACATATTTTAGACAGATTATTTGTAACTAAGATGCTGGTTTCGTGTTTATTTTTCTTCAATCTATGACAACCTACATACGTACATGCATACCTAGATACATATGAACATGACGCCGGAAAGTCGGTCGGACAAACTAAATGTATTCATGGTTCGCCGAACAAATCATAGAAGGGAACCGATGTCTTTACACAAAGGACCTTTAACCATTTACGTAAATAACTTTTACAAAACTATTTTGCATTTTTTCTAATTTATAATTATAAATTATGAGTTTAAAAATTTAATATGATTTAATTATTATTAAAAATTACGAGGATGGCAAGCTGGTATTAAATGGTTTCCTTCAGAAACTTAAGAATTTTACGGTATACGACACTTACCTTGTTAGTTAGTCCCTTTGAGGGTTTTAAATTAAATTGAAAAGGTGAAAGGCTTTTTTTTATGATGAGAAAAGCATATGGGGATGCAATCCCGCCAACCACTGCCGTACATAGACATCTGAGACAAACTTCAAATAGGTCTGTGCGAGGGACTATTTGTTGGTCCTGTTAGTATAAGGTGTGTAACTATTAACTATTCGAAGCTGGTTACAGATGCGTTGCTATCCCTGAGGACTTGGGTGGTCGCCTCTATGTGTCGACTACACGTTCAGACCTTATCTACCAGAACACAATTGTTGAAAAACAATGATTTTCTGGCAGAAATGAGTGTGGCGGAGATAGCGCCCCGGGCGAACCGTATAACACATGTCATTTGCTATGAAAATGAAGTAATTACTCACGTTTAATTGATTACAAAATACGAGTACACCGAGAGCCACACAAAATAAAGCATTACACCAATGATATTGAAATATCATCTTTTCTCTTATAATCTCATTGCATAACATTGTCGGGAACACACTTTGTACGGGGCATGTTCTAGTTTATTTCATAACCTTAAACAATTGGAACTGATATTTTGTCGGGAAAAGGTATTGGAAATGGAAATGGGACTCCAAATTAATGGTTTCAGTAAGTAATATGTCCCCCTTTTCATCACTACACAGCCTTTGTTGTCTACTATTACTATAAGTATTTAAACAGTGCCATCAAACAGCTACATTAAAGCTGTCTGTAATTTGCATATCGATCCAGCCTTTGATTCTAATGATCATTTATTATTAGTGTGTACATAATAGGCTTACTTAATAGTACTTAACACAGACACGCACACAGGAAGGAAGGCTTTTCTTCCTAGCATATGGACACTATGCTACAGAAATGTGCATAAGGATCACTCACACAAATAGTACATGGATTACATAAGGTGGTAGAACATTTATACGGTTCACCCGGTGGTACCTATTTCTGACCAAGGAAATTGTTTTTTTATCAATTGCGTTCTGGTCGGTAAGGTGCCGGTTGCCGGTTATACTTACACAAGAGGCGAGCACCTCAGTCCTCAGGGGTAGCAAAGTAGGTATCTGTGACCAGCTTTGTATACTAACGATAACAAACTGACCTAATACATGTTACTATTCTCATAAATATTATATTCTCAAATTTTCTTTTATATATCTCTTTTGTTTTCTTTTGAATATACCGCACTCATTGTCCTCCCTCTGCCCTAAGGCTGACTGACTGGAGAGACTGGCAGAGACTGGCAGATAATGCTTTTTGTCTTAATCTCATCATCCGAATACCGTCCAACAGGCTCCACTAAAAATCTGCGTGATTTATGATAAGACTAAGTGGCCCGGCAGACCTCGTCCTGCCCATTCTTTAGTAGATAATTTTTTGTCGATATTGCGACTTTGTTTCATATAGATTATGGTTTGGTACAAAATAAGAAATTTGTTAAGATTTTGTTGTTTCCCCGTATCAAATAAATTTTTCTTTTCGTATCGTATCTTGAGTTTTTTATAATTTTTTTTAGTTACATATTTTAGTCCTTTTGTAATTAGGATCAAAAAAGAAGTTGCGAAGTGTTGCTGTGTGAGTTAAAAATATATATTTCATTTTCTGTAGAATTATGTAAAACACAAACGCATTTGTACGCATTAGCGTAGATAGAATAGAAAATAGATACGAAGGATTTTTCAAATGATAAACAAATCGTAGTAAAAAGATAATCGATCTTATATTACTATTCTTGGCTGTCCGTTAAATAGTTACAAGGGGCAAGAGAGGGTCTCTAGTGTAGTAAATGAGCACACCCAAAGTCTACACCATACAACTAGCCGTAGACTAGCCATAAATTAAGTAATTAACACAAACACTATAATTGCCAAATAACAGTAAGCCGCAACTTCCCAACCATTGAACAATTTAACCGTAGGCTGTAATTAATTTAAAGTAACTTTCGAGTTTCCTTCGCAAAGTTATTTGGATGTTTAGGAGGAAATCGTATGTAAATGGCCCATTTAACGTTAAACCGCCATTTAACTATGTAAAAGGTATGCAAAAGGTTTTCTTATTGATTATTCCAACAGCAATACTTTCTTAAATGTGGTGATAAATTATGCATCAAGCTCGCAATTTGTACCATGTACTTGTATTATTGTGGCTCGATAGAGTTAAATAATATTAAAAAAAAAAAAAAACAGATTATATTTTTCGGTTTGACAGTCAGCTAAGGCACACAGGAGACGATGGACAATTTGTCCGCGAAGACAGAACGTATGGAAATCTATGCAATAACGCACACTATACATAGACTGCCGAAAAAAAACCGGCTGTCACCGGCGGAAAGGACAGACCGATATGGGTGTGGGTTGTTGAGTCTATTGAGATACTTATTATCTATTGTCCAAACGTGATAGCTTTATACAATTTATATGAGGATTTTGGCTTATGTCGTCAAAAGCGGGTATGGTCAATAGTATGGAACTTGAATTGATTTAAAACAAATTTAAAATATTTCTCACTAATGTCAAACGTATTCTGTAAGGTCTTTCATAGGAATTATGTATTGGTATTAATAGAGCATGGTGTCCACATCCCAGTTGTCTTTATTTGCATAAATATGGTATACAGATAGGTCTTCATTTAGTATGAAAATCCTGTTAGGTATTATACTTAATAGTGTTTATCGACCTCTCTTTCATTTATGAAAATTTTGAAATAAGAGTGATGGGCGTGTGAAGGTCGTATTTATCGATTATTATTTTATTTATTTATTTTTGTACATCAAATACGAAACAACTCGTATACTCTGTATTTCCATAATTCCCATTACGTGCTCCTCAGTAGAGCTTCACGAACAGATTTTTCCACCGTGTGCGTTGAGTTCGCGGTGAACGTGATCGCGGTAAATGAACAGGAGCGGTCATTTCTGTCCGGCGGCCAAATCGTCCATCGTCTGCTGAGCGCCTAATAGGAGGAGAGCTATCTGCCATGAGTATGCTTTAAGCGTAACATAGACATCACACGATAATCCATTGATTGCCGTGTGATGTATATTTTATGTGTGAGACATGCCTTGGCTTGACTGCAAGCTCACTGGACGCGGGTCCGACACTTATAACTTCCCTAAATAACCACTTATAACTACTTACTACTGAACTTCCCATTATTATGTAACTACTAGCATTTGCTTTGGGCAGTCCTACTCAACAGAGTTACTGACACTATGACACATCTTTGTCAATAATAAGTAGTATGTAAATCATTGTGCGTGCGATTATTTTTGAAGTGATAATATTGCTTATACTTATAGTAATACTTATGTGATGGTTCATGGGATCATTACTTAACCTAATTAATTTAAGGGATCTTTTAGTATGGTAACTCATAATATTTGTAAAATAGAAGAAAAGCCCTAACCAGCCTCTAATATACTTGAAACGTATCGGTAGACGGTGGTATATAAATTTACTGAAGGAATCCTAGCTCATACAGGGATTAGTGTCAAACTTAACAGATCGACAAAGTTATATCAATCTTAATCTTAGTCACAACAACAATCAACAGCAATCTTAGTCACATTCGGAAGTTGGGTGAGGGACTGTATATTTTCATTGTTGCATGTTTATATTTTCTATGAAGGAAGGAGGGAGGTGTTATACGCTTGAAATTATACACAACCACGCCATCATACTCTTTTCTCGCGGATTGTTCCAAAGTAGATTTAAAGCAACTTTAAATCGTTGAGGAAACTCAAATATTTCCTTGGATAATGAAATTATAAAGTTCAAAGCGCATCTATCTACCCACTCGAAATCATAAGGCTACCGAGTTCACTAAGTAGCAGTGCAAACTTAAATCCGTTGCGCCGAGAATTTTATTTTAACTAAAATTAATACTTAGTTTTTGTATCATCATCATCATAACCCATTTACTGAGCACGGGTACTCCTCTCTGAACGAAGTTAGGCTATAGTCCACCACGCTGGCCAACTGTGGATTGACGGACACGCATATGAGGTCCGGAAAACTATCCAGTTTCCTCACTATGTTTTCACCTATAAAGCAAGCGATATGTAATTGTTCAGTTAAAACATATTTCCAATTAGTCAGAGCTGGCTTCCCGACTTCCCGAATAAACGGTCCAATTTTTAAAAACACGGCTATCACCACTTATATGGTTTATGTATACCTTTGTTATATTTTCATTTCCGAGCGTCTAATACTGTCAACTAACAAACGATCGCGTATTATTCCATTTGAGTAGCAATTTCCTGGGGCAAGACGTCGTTAATTATGAAAAGAGAGTAATTAATAAAACAAGCTAAAAAGCCAATGCTTCCAAGTGCAAATTGGCTTTTGTTTTCTTCCGTATAATCATGACCACGTCTCGTAATGCCGCTCATAATTTATGTATTGAAAGTAGCGAACAAGCATGAAATTTGGCCACTGCCGCCCTTGAACACCTGCAACAAATGTTCGAGGAGTTTGTACGCTGTTATGGCAATTTAGGCCGCTGCATGCTACTTTGCCCACATTGAAACACCCTACGTGAAATGGTATACCAAACGGCTTTAAGACCCTCTCACCTCACCTCAACCTTGGGTGTAGGTTATCATCATCTCAACTCATTACCAACCCATTACTGAACACGGGTCTTGTCTCGTCTCGTCACGTCTGAATTAGAAAGGTTTAAGATATAGTCCACTAAGCTGGCCAACAGTGGACTTCATACACCATAAAGGACATCATGTAGAACTTACTTATGGTGTTTTTCAAACCAGAATATTAACGATAAATTTGACGCGGACGAAGTCGCGTGCAATCAGTAAAATGCCCATAATTCTGATAAGTCAGACGCGAATGACGGAGTTTTGAACCACGATGCAGAAGCCAAAGTCTTTATCACTCGGCTATCCCCGCTTCACTTGCACAAGCCAGTTTCGCAGACTTATAATAACTGGAGCAGCGGACAACAAGAAAAAAGTTATTAGAATTACTTATTTTGCATCCAACAGTAATGCTTTATATCGAACTAAAAACGTACTGCACCCCTCACATATGTTTACTCGATGGGTGAATATAAAAATTACATCAAATGAGATAGATAACATAACTTACTTTATATTGACCATTTATCAGCATTTTCTGTCGGGCCTCAAATAAACTTATAACTATAGGACCAATTCAAATGCCTGATATTACAGACTCGTATATATTATATCCACAATACGCAGGACACAATGCCTTTCGGTTAAAGTGATGTCAAGAAAATTAAGCGGATTTAATTTGAGTCCGATAAGATTCTAAGCAGCTCCCAAGCTCAGAGTCCGTCTTTAGAGGTACATCTTATTGTAAAAAGGCGGAAAACAATGACATGTAATTAATTTTTACAGTAAAAGGAACAGTGGATAGGATTCATTGCTGAGTTTTCATTAAGTAAGTATATAAATTATTAATTATATTAAAAGAATTGAAGATTTAATTTTATTGAGGAATTTGATAGTATTGCCATATTTTAATAATTATATTTCAATACATAACTATATTTTTATATTTGTACGCCATGCTATGGCAGAATAAGCGAAATAGGTTCGCTTGATTTTACACCGATGTACCATCTTATTGAACAAATACACATATTTTTTTATGTGAATAAGATCGCAAACGAGCATGCAGCTCCTTCTATCCGCTACATCTGTGATCATCATGCTACATCATGACATCTGTGACAAACCTTGATTAGAACCGTAAAAGGAACTGGGCATATTAGTCCAGTTAGTATTAAATGTTAATAGGG
>DWLO01001048.1:0-16430 GCA_018245335.1 Dalla quadristriga
GCCGGTTGCATTTATACAAGAGGCGACCATCTCAGTCCTCAGGGATAGCAACGCATCTGTGACCAGCTGCGAGCAGAACTAATGCTAACCGCTACTAAAAGGACTATCACTAACACCGACCAGTCCTTCCTTCCATAGGTCTTTACTTACGAATACTGACCAATTAACATCCTATTAACATTTCATACTAGCTGCACTAACATCTTCAGTTGCTATTACGGTCCTACTCGAGGTTTGTCCCAGATGTCATGGGCGACAGCGGATGTGTGTTGTTCGCTTACATATAAGAATTAAAAAAAAATAGGTAGCATGACATGGCAAAATAATATTGGCTTTGATTATTTCGTGAATGGGAAGTGGTTATCACGAGAGTATTGTGTGAACTGTTTGTACAAGCCTATCGTTCGTATTGTTCTAATCTTACACTCTAGACGGTGTGTAAGCACTAAAACGATAAACTGCAGATTAAGTGACACTGCACGAAATGTGACGGTTCTGTGTTAAAAGTTTTAATTACATCAATTTATACATTCCTCACACTGTATCAACACTATACGTATAAGTTTTGTAAATTAGTTGTACCCTGTTCATAAACTCTACCTTAGTCTGGAAAAGATCTTATCGATATCCGACGAAGACTATTTAAACTCAATTTCGCTCAATCACAGTATAAATAAAAAATTATTCTGATCTGTCTTCAGAAAAGTTTTAAAAATATAAGTTGAAACGGTAGCTTAGCTACTCACTTTTCCTTCAAATATTATTATATACCAAAAGGTTTTCATTATTTCTGACATTTACATTTTAAGTTCTCTCAGTTGGTCGGGTGGAGTCTTTTAATGCTTGTGAACGCAGGTCAAAACTTTTACAGAAGTTAAGGATAGTCTCCTGAGACCGTTTTCCCATAGCTACAATGGTTAAGGTAGCTGCCCTTACCGCCCCGTGTCAAAAATCATCCCTGTATACATACATACTTATTTAAACAGTGTATTTTATTATGTATGCAGGCTGGATACAGGGTAGAGTTAATATATCAATAGGGATTGTATACACAAGGCAGGCTTCGACTTTCGTCATTGTACAATATTGTACCAATAGTATTTTATTTTGTATTGTATTTTCTAGATACAAGGCTCTACTAGAGCCAGCTGAAAAATACGGACGGAAACGAGGCTTGTACACGGGCCTAGGCACCGGATTTAACTGGGTGCTCACCTACTCTCTCAATGCCATCGGCCTAACCTACGGAACCCGTCTCGTTATCGCCGACTTTGACACGCCTACTGACGAAAAACGATACTTAGTCGGACGACTGTTCAGTGTGAGTATCACTGTATAATGTATTCCGGGTATCTTTTTGATGTAATGAGAACAGCAAGCGGGCATTCAGTGTCAACAACTACTGCCACCCATGGACATCTGTGACAAACCTCGACCAGGACTGTGCAAGGGACTGGCTGGCAGTGTAAATCAGGGTGCACAACAATGTTCAGTACTTCCGGTGGGATAGCGATGTAATCGGCGTAAATAGTCGAGCAATCTGGGCCGCTGAATGTATGCCCGCGAGCCAAATTGTACAAAGATTGGCGTCGTCAGAGAGGAGTCGTCCATTCCAGTTCCATTCGGAACAGGCTGTTCCACCCCGGATGTATACAATTCCAGTCGCCGGCAGCCAGTGCTGGGAGCGGCGTGTCCAGCAATTGGTGGACATCTGCCAGTTCGATCTTGCCACCTTAAGGGTGGTAGATTGCATAAACCTGGAATGGGTAGTCATACACGCTTCAATCCAGAGAGCGTATGTCGCCCTAAGTTGCAGTGCCAGGTGAGGCTGGTGGACAAGCTCACCAAGACACTCATCCTCACAAAGACTGCTAAACCTCTTTATGGTAAGACTGAGTCCGTCATCACGTCCTGGCGGTATGCGTGGTATAATAATAATGGGGTCCGAGGGGACAGGTGTGTCTTGCAGACATTTTGTTCCCGTATGAGGACTCGTATAGGCGGTGACACCAGTTTCATGACGCATCTACACCGCGCTCAGCAGTGCCATGTTCACACCATCGGCGCAATTCTCCTAACAATAAAGAATATTTGTATTGTATTGTTATTGTTATTCACTGAACATTTTAAAATATAAATATTTGGCATACAATTTCCAGATCCTGTTCAGCGTTTACTGCGCCACCCAGTCGATAACGTTTTGCGTGCCTCACGCGGAAGTGTTCGCGGCGGCCCGGGGGGCAGCCACCAGCATTTTCCAGCTCTTGGACCGAAAACCCGAAATTGATAGCATGGACTCTAAGGGACTAACACCCAGGAGGGTCGTGGGAGACATAACGCTGGAAGATGTACATTTCAGCTATCCCTCTAGACCCAATGTCAAGGTATGCGAAAACTGTTGATTTTTAGACCTCCAATGTAAGGACTATTCACAAATCTCGATGGCATGTTCAGTTGGACCGAAGTTTGGAATTCTGATGATGAGGAACATGGTTTTTTTAAATCAATTTCTTGTCGTACAGGCCAAGTGCCGTGTGGTGACGGAAAAATAGAATAAAATTGTCACCACACGTCCTCTTCCTGCGGTCGTATAATACGTATATGGGAATATAACGGAGAACGAGCAGCAGCGTCCTCTGTGCAGCATCTACCAACTACTGCGATCACCAACCCGCCTGCCCATTGAGGTAACGGTGGGCAAATCCTCTTGTTTTTAGAAGAGGCCTTCAGTTCAGCAGTGGACTACGCTGTTGATGATGATGATGAACTCTCCTAATTTATCGTTGCTTTACTTTGTCTATAGAAAGACTGACACAATCCGGTGTAACTAACGCTGTTCTACACCTTACTTCGCTTAAAATAAAATATTATTATCAATCGTGATCGTTTCATATACGTTCATTTCATATTCACCTTATAAGCTGTTGATGATGCTGAAGTAAAGTTGCATTCATGTGATGTTTTTATGAATTTGTTTTCTTGCAGGTTTTACAAGGTTTCAACTTGCATATCAAGGCTGGAGAGTGTGTAGCTCTGGTCGGATCTTCGGGCTGCGGAAAATCTACTATAGTGCAATTGCTTCAAAGACTGTACGACCCTATCATTGGCGCAGTGAAATTGGATGGAAGGAACATTAAGAACTTGAATATAAGTTGGCTGAGATCAGGCCTAGGTAACTAAATTGTATTAAAATGACATTGTACTAATTCGGTACAAAAGCGATGGTAGCATAGTGGATAAGACTTCGGCGTCCCTCGGAGGTCCGGCTGGTTAGTTATGTAACTGAAGACGAGACTCGCTATCGCCTTGATGGATTTAACCTTTAACTCTCTCTGTCTCTCTTATGCATGCTATCTAACTGTAATGGGACAAAGCTTGAAAAAATCATATTTGCCATCGATTAATTGTAATTGTGTAGATTATGTTGGTGTTCAAATAAATATAAATAATTGAAAGGAAAACAATAAAATTCGTGTATTTTAACAGGTGTTGTAGGACAAGAACCGGTGTTGTTCCGTGGATCAATCCACGATAATATTGCTATCGGGTGCCCGGACGCCACCAGAGAAGACATTCAGAACGTAGCCGAAATGGCCTACTCACACGAATTTGTCACAAACTTGCCAAACGTAAGTAAATCAATTTGATTTCACACATGCAGTTCTGTTCGGGACAAGCAGGGAAAAATGGTATTGCTTTTGGTTTTTTAATTTACACCTAAAATGTTACAGATAACATATTTTTTAAATCTACCTAAACGGTGCTGCCTGGGACTTCTCAGGCATTACATTTATGCTACGGGTATCCTTTAACAGGCCTCCCACATTTCGCATGTCTGTCGCTCGCACATACAAACATTTATAAGTATACCTAGACTTTTACAATAATAAAAAAAAAAAAAAGTCGAACATGTTAGAATGTGCGAGCGAGATGGAAACGAAACTGATCAACGTTCTTAAGACCATGTATGGGAACCCACTGCCCCTACGATACGATCCTCGTTTAGGGGCAGGACTGCAATGAATCTCTGTAATGAGTTCCACTTATAAATTCAAAATATATCTGTTTCTCAAAGTTTGTCTCAACATATCCGGGATGACCTTTCTCCCAGGGCTACGACACCGTGATAGGAGAGCGCGGAGCATCGCTTTCTGGCGGTCAGAAGCAGCGCATCGCCATCGCTCGCTCGCTGCTGCGCGACCCCGCGGTCCTGTTGCTGGACGAGGCCACGTCAGCGCTCGACCCCCACTCCGAGAGACAAGTGCAGGCAGCCCTGGACCGCGCCAGCGTGGGCCGGACCACTATCATCGTATCACACAGGTATACGTCCCAGCGTTACCTGAAATTTGTGTACTGCGCATTGAACTGCGCGTGGTTCACATCGGCCATAAAGTATGCGCTCATGCTCGGTATTTTGCTACGCGACTGAATTTGAAATGTCGTAATCCGTAGAAGGACAAAGGTTACCGACGTAACTCTTTTAAAAAAAAAAATTATTTGAATAGTCAACGAGTATGCAGTACCACCCACCACTGCCGCCCATCAACATCTGTGACTAACTCCTTTCTGGTTCTGGGAGAGAAAGAGAGAGAAAGAGAGAGCGAAAGAGAGTCCCCATTGGCAGTAGAGTGCCGGTGATGAGTTGGCGATGATGATAAATGATTTACTTTGCTTAACAAGCGTGTCCTTAACTCGTTACTTACTTTAATTACAGATTATCAACAATAGTCAACGCTGACCGTATAATTTGTATGGACCAAGGCGCAATTGTAGAGCAGGGAACTCACGAGGAGCTTATGAAAGCAAAAGGTAATACTTTTATAAAGTTCCGTTAAATGAATGTACTTTGCAACAATCCGCGAGAAAAACGTATGATCCACACCTTTCCGAACACAATTTTTGATAAACCATTATTCCACGGCAGAAATGGATGTAGCGGTGGTACCGCTGCGGACGAACCGTATGCAGGTTCTACCATCTGTCAAAACATGCCAAGCATACGTAGCTTTAGCACAGCACAGCTTATTAACACACAGATGCTTGGAGTATTAAAAATAGTTAGACTTAGATATATGTAAGCTAGATTAAGAAATAAAAATTGTACAAATAAGGTTCACGAGAACCAAAAATATTAACTATCCTTATATCGTAATACTTTGTACACCGTGGCTTTAGTATCGTTATTTTTGTAACCTTCAGGGTTCTACTTCAAACTGGTCACCACAGGCAACGAGAACAAGGAGCCCGACGTCATTGAAACTCTACCCGAAGAGGGCGACGGGGAGGAAGACCCGGACATGGCTCTCGCGCCGCGCATGGACATCAAGAGGCGCTCCAACAGAAAAGTTCACAGGGTTCACTCTGTTAAAAGAGGTAATGGATTTTTTTTAAGATAACGCATGATGACCCGTCAATAAATTTGAGCTGTGTAAACGCCGCCGTTTTTCGCGCACTTAGGATGACGTCACGCGACACCCTAATCGTAACCCACTGACTACAGTTAACTACACACACCATACAGACGTCTACACCTTGACATGACAGATAAAAAGTGGCAAGAGTCCAACAAACTATCGAGTTGTATAAAAATCTTGCATTTTAAGAAATCGAAAACAGACTGATTTCAACGCATGATCTAGCCAAGCCATGATTTTACCAAAGGATTATCATACCTCCTACTGAAACAAGAGTGTCGCAACGTCCAGAAGTACAATTACGAGTAATAGCTGAAGAAAATCCCTGGAGAAACAGAAATAAGTGTTCCTTACCCGTAGTTGTACCGCATCGCTCAACTAGTAGTGCCCCGGGCTAAGTTCTTCTGGTTGTATCATGCGGTAAGACAACGGGTGGCGAACTATTTACCATGAAAAGTGCAGCTTGCAGGTGATATATTTTATTTATTTTACGTTATGAACCCACCTTATAATAATTACTAGTATAACTCGCGTCCAGATCAGAGTGAAAAAGGCATAGTGAAAAATTCACCCTGTATACTTTATATGCCACAAACCAATATTCACAACAGGTACTAAAACCCTAGCACGCTGCCACAGTGTCTGTAGTGAACCTGTTTGCCGAGCGAGGGGTCCTGGGCTCGATTTCCAGCCGGACAAACATTAAATTGACAGATAAGTTTGATGTTGTGTGTTTCTTGGTCTATTATGTGAAGTTTAGTGTAAGCCCGTTCCACCCGCAACACAGGGAATTGTAGTGCGCGGTATGAGACCATTACACAGTCGTTAGCTATTTATTTCAGATCGTAATTGCTACTAATAATGCTATTTGCAGAGTCTCACGACTGGATGACTCCTCGAGGCTCAATTTCCTCAGTCATGTCAGCGGGTCTGCAGAACTTCGTGAGCAACGCTGATTTAGAGACAGATGAAGAAGAAGATGAAGATGAGGAAAGTATATTTTTAAAGTAACCTTAATTGAACCCGTGTTTAGTATGTTGGTAACAACATGCTAAACTCACAGAATAACAAAACGAATCTACGCCATGTCTAAATTCTAAGGTCAACCATTGGCCAAATGAATGAATTTACAATTATTTTCTAGAAGGTGAAAAACGTGAGCGACTGGCAGCTACTGAAGCTGAACGCACCAGAATGGCCCTCCCTGACGGTGGGCTCCATCGCTGCCTTCGTGCAGGGAGCTTGCTTCCCGGTCTTCGCCCTGCTGTTTGGGTACTCTGGAGGGGTGAGTGCTGTCTGTATGATATGAATACCCAAGTGGTCATCTACAAGGTGAAGCTCAGGCTGAAGATGGGCTACATGGAGTGACAAATAATGCTCTATTAATTTCATTTTTAATGAAGACAACTTCTTGATCTCACTGCCGGAAGATTGTTTTAATTGCTTAGTGCATTTCCTGTCGTTTATTTCATCTATTTATTATATATTTTCACTGATCTATCTCCCCAGATATACGTGCTGCCCAACCGCGCTGACATCACGTACCTGGCGGACTTCTACTCGGGCATGTTCCTCGTGGTGGCGGCCGTGGCCGGCGCCTCCATGTGCCTGCAAAGCGTCACCTTCACCAACGCTGGTCTCAAGATGACTTCGCGGCTACGTCAGAGCTACTTTTCAGCGCTACTGAGACAGGTATTCATCGGTTTATTATGCAATTAGATTAGCAAACGAGCTTGCAGCCACCAACCACTGCCGCCCATGGACATCTGTAACAAACTCTGTTATGTTTTTGTAGCTTCATTTATGTTTTAATAAATAATAGTCCACTACGCTTGCTAAGCTACGCTTTCTTAGCAGGAGTCACATTAGATTCTAGACATCGTATAGCACGTAGTGTGATGCTGATGTTTATCATATATCGGTGATGCATTGATGATGATTTCAGGAAATAGGCTTCTATGACAAGTCCAGCAACACAGTAGGCGCGATGTGCGCGCGGCTGAGCGGTGACGCAGCAGAGGTTCAGGGTGCGACGGGGCTGCGTGTGGGGCTCATCCTGCAGGGCACCAGCTCCGTGGTCGTCGGCTTCATCATGGCCATCTGTTACAACTGGAAACTCACGCTAGTCGGCTCGGCCTTCCTGCCACTCGTGAGTACACACACGGAAGCTTCATCCTGCAGGGCACCAGCTCCGCGGTCATCGGTTCATCCTAGCAATCTGCTACAACTGGAAGCTCGCGCTAGTTGGCTCGGCCTTCCAGCCGCTCCTGGGCACAAAATCCAAAATCAAAATCAAATATACATTACCGGTAACAATAATAGAGGATATCTCCCTCATATCTAGAAATTAGGATTCTTTATCGCGGTCTTCTCAGAGACACGAGCCATCATGAACGACCGTGATGACTGAAACGCAAGTAAATATCATGTACTCTTAAAAATGACTCATTCTTTCAGTGATTCTTTATTTATGTTTTATATTCTTTTTCGCAGATGGTTGGCAGTATTTGGCTCGAAGGCATAGTTTCTCAAAAATCACAAGCCGACGAGCGAGCCGCGATGGAGTCAGCTACGGCCATTGCTACAGAAGCTGTCGTCAGCATCAAAACAGTGCAGAGTTTGGGTAAGTCATTTAAGTAACAACACTTTGTGCTAATCAAGACATTACAGGTACCTGTATACGGTCCGCCCGGGACAGTACCACTGCCACACCCATTTCTGCCGTGGAATTGTGGTTTTTCAACAATTTGTGTTCTGATTACTAACGAAAATAATTAACCAATATTCTTCATCATCATCAACAGCCCATGGTAGTACACTGCTGAACTTAAGGCCCCTCCTAAAAATAGGAGGATTTTACCATAATCACAATAGTAAATACAATTATAAACGTTTAAAAAGTAAGGACCTTAACTTCGTCTGTGTAAAACAGGAGTGGAGTCGATATTCCTGCAGAAGTTCCGCGCGGCGCTGGCGGAGTCCTGCGCGGCGGTGACCCACAAGACGCGCTGGCGCGGGCTGGTGCTCGGCCTGGGGGTGTACGTGCCCTTCATGTCCTACTGCAGCGCCACCGTCTACGGCGCCACGCTCGTCGCCTACGATGGCCTTGAGTACAAGATTGTGTTGCTGTAAGTATTTCACGGGACCTACACTGAGTATTGATCCAGTACATGTAGTAAGTATATATTGAGGAACACTCGCGTTAAAATAACCACTTTACTTTTCAATGAAATACAGTGACGGCATTCTGCCGGGCACGTGGTGGGAGCGTGTGTTCACAACGGAGGCTACGGATCAACTAACTCGAGCTCGACTGTAGATGAGAATATTACATATAATACGTCACCTCCCCTCCAGCGCCCGGCATTGCGTCCAAGTTTAATGAAGCTAGGAACAAGATGGTTTCCGCTACACTGGCGCCAAAAGCTGTGGTTTTCACTATGCGCTTCTACATACTTATCGCTTGTATTGTATGTCGGGTCAGCATAAGGTCTCAGCGCGCTATGGTAGGAGCTATGCTAAAATCCGGAACTAACATATTCGTTTGAACACCGAAGTTACCGACATAGCTTTCAAAGCTGGCAAGCTGAAGTGGATGACTGGCTGATAAAAAGTGCTACGTGGGCTATTTATTTTTGCCCGAAATGGGCATTATAATGGATATTTAATTTTAGATAGACATTTTTTTTTTCAATGATTTCATACAGCTAAAAATACAGCTAATTACAAAATAATATATATACTATATAAATATTAAAATATTATATATTTTGTAACGGAAAAAGGAAAAAAAGGATATACGAGTAAATACGTAAATAATTAAAAGTTTTCACATCATATAACATAGTCAAATGCGTGACGCGTTGGTCAGCGACCCTGACCGACGAATCCCGGGTTCGACCCCCGACTGTGGACAGTTATTTGGCAGATAAATGTGTGTACTCGGGTCTTGTGCGTTAAAATGTGCTGTTTTCTGGGCGTGACCGCCACCCAGAGAATCCTAGTTCAGTTGTTTGAGTGTGTAAGCGTTTCTTTATTTTATTTATCGTCATCTTTTTCAGCGTCAATGAGGCGCTCATGTACGGAGCCTACATGTTGGGCCAGTCCTTGGTATACGCGCCCAGCTTCAACTCGGCGAAGGCGTGTGGCTCCAGAATCCTGTCGATCATAAACAGGGAACCTAAAGTTAAGAGCGAGACCAGTAAAGATCGTAAGGACTGGGTAAGATTTATTACTTGCTAGTGTGCGGATGTCACTTGTTAAACCCCTCGTCCTTAATCAAAGTACTTCTAAATGCGAATGTTTGTTTGTTGGTTTGTTCTTCTTTCACGCAGAAGCGCAGAGGGTGGCATATTGATCCCATAGATGTGGGAATTTTACACAAGCGAACGCGGGCAGAGTCTCTTTAAATAGACCCTTTGAGAAACCTTAAGAGCTCTCCTTTAGGGCCAGCGACGCATTGGCGACTCCTCTGGTGATGTTAGTGTCCATAAGCGAAGCTGACCACTTACCTACCATCAGGTGGCCCGTCTGCTTGTTCGTTGAGCTATAATTTATTAAAAAAAACCTTTCATTGGGAGGGCCACACCGCCCCCTTGCTCATTCTCACTACTAACTGGGTGAAGAGTTTTTCATATTAATATTTAGTCCATTGAACGTGTATAGACGGTATTACAATAAAACGTCTCCTATGTCTTGTTCACTGGCCGCGAATGTGTCAAGTTTAACTGTTTGGACTTTAACCTGTTCAACCATTTGAACTATTGGAAGGCAGCGTTAATTAATGTCATAATTAGTTTAATTTAATGTCATATAAAAGAGTGAACTTGGTCTGTTTACACAGGCCGCAAGTGGAGCATTTAACATCAAGGAGGTAGAGTTCAGCTACCCAACCCGCCCGCATCAAAGAGTGCTGCGAGGAATTGACCTGAAAATGGAAGCCGGAAAGACGGTGGCTCTAGTAGGTTCCTCTGGCTGCGGCAAATCCACAATACTTCAACTGCTGCAAAGATTCTACGACCCTGATACCGGTTACATAGTAAGTAGATCCAATCGGTAGATAGATTAACTCTTTTTACTTACTTGTACGGGCGAAGCTGTGGGGAACAGCTATTTCGAATAGCTAGAATAAACTAACATTAATTTCCTAACAAATCATAAAAGTTTTATATTTTATAAGTTTAATTTTAATTTGGAACAAGCTCCTGCAACAAATTATGATTAAAAAGTATTTTCTTCAAATTGTCATAATCGGCCACAGAAGAAAAAAATTCTACATACGTAACTCAGCTGACTCCGTCATGTCACAGTGTCATTTGTAATTTAAATCTATTTCGCTCAACTTCATAAAATCTTATCTACTTTTTATAGGAAGATTTGTAAAATTGAACCGGAATGGGTCAAATATTAGGTACTTGGTCTACTCGACACCTAAATATGGAAACAAATATTAGGCCAAGTTTTGCCGAAAAATCCGGATTCGCATTTACCAGGAAGCAAAGAGAAATGGTTGCTAAAGAGGAACACCTCATTTCGGCTCGGATCCCGCTTAAGTACCGGGACTACTGTGCTCACTACCTGTTAGATTACCAAGTTTGCAGATATAAGAACATGCCTTTCCTATACCGATGTCATCACGAAAGACACGCTTACCTGAATTGCGAACACGATGACTACGTTCTCAGGATGAAGGAGTTTGAGAGAGAGAGGAGATTACGGGAAAGGGAGTTTAGGATCAAAAACCAAAAGTTGCAAGATGCAGGCTCAACTAAAGCCGCGCCGCTGCAGCCAGAAAAGTGTCCTAAAAAACCATGAATACTTCATTATTTTATCGGATGATTTTATAAGTTAAGACACGTTGATAGACTTATTCAATTTAATTAGAAGATTATTACACAAACGTAATAAATACTTACTTTACTTTGAGTTTGAATTAGGTACCTAAAAACATACTTACTGATCGTTTTAGGTTTTAGGATAAGCTGCTTCACAAATATAAAAGGGTACCTTATTGCATGCCCGTCTTCACTGAGAAGGTAACTCAGTGGCCTACGGAATAAAACCCATCTCTTTCTCCTCTGCTCCTTTCCAGAACCGCCTCGGCATAATTTGGAAAGGAAGCTGTCTATCTAGGCTCAGCTTTCTTGTTGCTTTCTGTCTCCTAAGCAAAAAATTTTTTCGTCTGTTTTGCAGTACTCTCCCATCCTTCTTTGCTCTCTAGCATTTTATTTATTAGTTTCCTTTCCTTTCTAATTTTCCCGCCTTCCCACTCTGCCTTCTTTTTCTCTACTTCAAAAAGTTTCAAGTTCTGGAGTGTCCATATCGCTGAGTTTGCCTTGCCTATTTATTGCATGAAGGTATGTATTAAATATCCCATGCCCACTTAATGACTGCGATATCCACATGTCCACTCCGCCTTGCTTACGTTTCATCCGGGAGCTAGCTCAAGTATGAGCTCTCGTGTCCATGGCCCTAGTCCTTTACCCTCCCCTTCTGCCCACGTTGTCAGTATCTAAGTAGGCTCCTCTTAAGCTTTTTATCGTCATTTGCTCTGCATAATATAGTTTTCTCCTCCACAAATTTTTCAATAGGAATTAGCCAGTAGCACTCGAAGCAGTCAGTTCAGTAGTATTCGAAGTGGTCACTCATGTACCCCCGCAGACTGAGATGGTCGCCTCTTGTGTAAGTGTAACTGGAGTAAACATCTTTCCGACCGAAACACAATTGTTGAAACAATTATTCCTCGACAGAAATGGTTGTGGCGGTGGTAAGTACCCACTACCCTAGATTAAATAGGTTAAATTCGTGTTCGTTTCGTTTCGTCTCATTTTATTTAGTTCACTACCACCCCAGGCAAACCGTATACAGGTTGTGCTACCAGCACGCATTACTGCTCGTTGTTCATGTGTACGGTCGGCGCAGGAGCTGGACGGGCGCGACACGCGCAGCGCGCTCACGCTGCCGCGGCTGCGGCGGCAGCTGGGCGTGGTGCAGCAGGAGCCGGTGCTGTTTGACCGCACCGTCGCCGAGAACATCGCGTACGGCGACAATAACCGCAAGGTGTCCACGCACGAGGTCATCGCTGCAGCCAAGGCCGCTAACATCCACAGCTTCATCGTCTCCCTGCCGAAGGTGAGTTTCTGGAGCACAACATTGACAGCTTCCACGAGTACTTAAAACGCCCCCTTTCAAGCCCGCTGATCAATTAACAATTTTGCAGAATCTAACTGTCTACTTATTAAAAAAGCGGAAGTTAGTTTGTTTGTTGCTTGATACCCACCTTCACGGCCCAGCAGCGTTGCCAGTTGCCGCCCATGTGTGATGGCATGACTACTACTATCCCCACCAATGTTGGCGTTGACGAATTGGACGACTGATGACAACCGTCTAATCTGTCTCTACGAGAATTAGAATTACAATAATTAGAGGTTCTACCACCTGTTAACGATGAGTAAACTGTCGTTGATGCAGGGATACGACACCAACCTGGGCTCAAACGGCGCCCAGTTGTCCGGGGGACAGAAGCAGCGCGTGTGCATCGCTAGGGCTCTGATCCGGTCGCCAAGGCTACTGCTTCTCGACGAAGCGACGTCTGCTTTGGATGCTAACAGCGAGAGAGTAAGTATCGACATCCACATCCCACCCCCATCCCACAACCCTTCACTGGCCCGGAATGAGAAGGGCTTAAGCCACAGTCCAGCGCGGTGGCTGACAGTTCATTCTTCTTCGACACTTCATTCATTCATTCATTCGTACCCACCTGGTAAAATTTGTCTTAAGTGTTTCTGTCTACCATCACAGTAAAACATAAAAATGATTTATTATGACGTACAATCTAATTTTCATTTCTTCTCTATTTTCTTTAGTCTAATGTATTTATGTATTTATGTTCCATTCCAGGCGGTGGCTGAAGCCCTGGAGAAGGCATCCAAGGGGCGCACTTGTATTACGATTGCCCATCGCCTTTCCACCATCAAGGACTCGGATCTGATATGTGTTTTAGACAAGGGTATGTTCCACTTCTAGTACCTAATACTAACTGCACGAAGTAACAGCCCTTCGTTCAGACCAAATCGAGGCTTGTCGTAGATATTGCAACCTTGTGACAAACCTCGTGTGTTGTAGCTATGGGCGGCAGCGGATACTGGGACTGCATGCCCGTTTGCTATACTCAAACATAAAACTAACAAATGTACTACTACTACGTCGTTGAACCGTTAGGTCGGACGTTACGTCGTTACGCCGGTATGTCGAACTACATCTGCAAAGTAATCAATACCTAACGATATTTCAGGTAAAATAGTCGAACGGGGAACGCACACTGATTTGCTCAACCTGAAAGGCATATACTGGCGAATGTGCAAGGGACAACAGGTGGCTTGAGCGCGCAGTCAACATACGCAGTCCAAGACATCGAGAAGAAGCTATAACATCAGCAGGCAGCGGACGGAAAAAACACGAATGGACTGACACACCATTTCACATATTCGTTTTGAATCGTCGTAAATGTTCGCAAGAGCCCGCACTGACAATGTAGGCGCGACTCGGACAACCATTCCGTGGACACGCGTCTTGTCTACTTTTTAGGCTCCACCCTTTTCGGTTCACTTTTCGTGGGGGTCACTTTTGAGTGGTGATTTCTCGTCTGTGTATCCGGTTGCTGGCTGCAGAACATAGCGAATACTTCATAATTTAGGTGTCCGTTATCGCGTCACGCTCTTTCATTTTAACTGTTTATCTCATATAACCTATATGTCTCCGACCGATCGAACTGCCAACTGCGGATGGTCTGCACTGAAAAACGACGTTTTTTGTTCTATATCGTGCCAATAGCTTAAGCCAAGTGCTTGTAGTGTGCAACATATGTGATTTTTTGAAAAAAACTTTGTGTTAAATGATTTTAAGTTTAATTTTAAGTACGTAAGACATGTCTGCTGTGTTGTAGTGTAACTCTACGTACAATACTATTCTACTCTACTTTAAATTCTAAATATTTTGGCATAAACACGTGTTCTCGACAACAACGCATTCAATGCAATACCAAATGTATTCTTCCTTCATGTGATGCAGATAAGTAAATTTATATATATTATTTAGCTGTATAAAAGTGTTTTGAATGCCATGAGTTTCTTACGCTGCTTCTTTTATCATAGCAAAAATGGCCAAAAATGCGCGAAGCGGGTGATTTTGGTGGTAATGTTTGTGACAAAATGATACTTATTGCTGCTTTGATATTAGCGATATTAAATGTTAAAAAGCAAATTAATTAAACCAGTGACAAAGTTATTGTATGTCCGCATAGGATAGACTGTTGTGAGCTATTTATTTGTTGTAAAATCTTTTGTAAACCAACGGTAAACAATTATCGTTTTTCTTTTCTTTATAAGTAAAATATGATCAAGTACAAATTCGCTACATCATTCTTGATTCTAGCAGAATACTTGATGTATTAAGTAAGCATTCTCAATCCTCATGTGTCAGTTAATATTTAATTTGTTATATGTTTGTTTAATTGAACTTTACTTACATATGTAAGTTATTAATAAAATAAATGTTTTACTACTAAAGGATTCGTGAGTGTCAGTATTCATTTAAAGTGGGTAAGCGGTCATGCTCACGTAAAGGCCATGTGGACGGTCACGTATCGGACCGAAACTAGTCGGGCGACCACGCTAATTCAACTTTAGTATAGCCGCTTACCCACACAAAATAAAGAAATGTTGTTAGGATTACTAGGTGTTTCAATAAAGAAATTCAGTTATAAATATTATGTTATTTATTATAGTCCACGAAAACACACAGGATAATTTCCAAAATTATTGTAATTCACAAATACAAACATACAAATTCGAGTAGATTATAATTCTAAATCTACTTACAATATCACTCCCAAAATCTTTCGTTACCCTGTTTCTGTCAGACGATAACTGGCTAATTGTCATTTGCGGTCACTCTGCCACCTAACCAACAGTTATCGTAAAATTCCATAGTGTCGATACACCGCTTTAGCAGTAAGTAGGTATAATTAAGTTCTATTCGTGAATGGTGAGATGTTTTAAAACTATCAAAGGCCTTAAAGCATTTAGCCATAACCATATCCTTTGTCTTTGGTGTGAATAAGCATGACCAATGCCTTTATTACGAGTTTGCAAAACGGTATCAATTTTCAAAGCGTTTATCAGATTCGCTTTCCTCTCGCTCGCATATTCTAACGATGTGTTTTCAAGTCTATGTAGGTATACTTTCGAAAATGTGCGTCAATAACTTTCTTAGAAATAATATTTCTTAAACATTTCTGATGCATAAAAATGGCGAGAAATATTACGAATTGTGTTGGCCATTTTTCTTTATCCAAATGTAGGTATATTAAAAATAAAAATGTCCAAAATGTCCCGTAATTATTGCCAACAAAGTTAATGAAGCACATTCCTCAAGTGTACAAACTTTTACAATCATTGAAGATGTTAGAATGTGCGAGCGAAAGGGAAGTAAAACATAAACGCTTTTAATTCAAAATCGTGTATCGTTAAGTTTATACACTGAAATAATACTTTACTTTTGTAAACTCAATTACCTACGTTAGGTACAGATTTGTCAACATCAAACACAAACCGGGTGAGTGAGAGCTATTGTTACAAGGTATCTTTGGTGGAGTTTGGGATATAACAAATAAATATCTGTTAATCGCGAATTAGAAATTTTTAATTTATCTAGAAATATTTTCATTTACTGTAACTTTGCCACCGCAATCTAACGGGCGATCCATAAATAAAGTCACACGTCATGGGTGAGGGAGGGGGTCAAAAACTGTGACGATATGTGACAAGGACGAGGGGGGGGGGAACTGCAAACAAACATGAAATTCGTACGACGTGATTCAAGGGTGGAGCGTTAACGGGAGAGATTTAACGGTTAAGCGCAATGGTTTTTTTTTTTTTTTCGAATGGACTGTTGCTGTTGGCCCTACTGGCCTTTACAGCGTCACCGAACAGGGTGGCGAGCTATAAGCTACGCCAA
>DWLO01001049.1:0-16423 GCA_018245335.1 Dalla quadristriga
AAGTGTCAACGGTAATTTATTAAAAAAAAGAGAGCTATTGACATTTTCGGATTTTGACAAGCAAGACGGAAGCAGAAGGAAGGACAAATTTTGACAACAAAAATAGTTGCCGAATCGCTAAGTAAAGTGGTAAAGATTATTTTCTCTATCGGCTTATTTAAATAAAATACAGTTTAAATTGTTTCAGTCTTTGCTAGCTAAGCAATTCATTAGACCACCTTTGTTATTCTACACTACTCGTTGTTTTGAACTTATAAAACCATAGTCAGTTGCATTTACTAAAAATGTGGTTAATTGTAACAATACGTTTTGTTTTCAGTGTGTAAGATAATTGCGGCGTGTAAAGTTATCAGTATAACATACAATACATTGTTCTTGAATTAAAAATCATTATGGCTATGGCCATGAGAAAGAGGAGTGGTTCAGGTTCCAAAAGACACCTGAAGGAGAAAGTAGTGCAGATATATGAGTCATTTTTTAAAGGAGAAGACTTGACGACTGATAATCCTACCTTTTGGGATGAGTTTTTTCTGTTAAAGCCTAAAATTCCTCAACTAGAGGCAGAAATCCATAAATTATCTGCTGAACAACTGATGAACATGAAGGAAAATATCAATTTACTTGTGTTTCAATGCATAGAAATGTTGGGACAAGAACATCACATAAGGTAACGTCATTAAATAATTTTTTTGGTTGAAATAATATAAAATATTTGGCATCCAGATAATTAATAGAATTGACAAAACGATAATGTTACCTAAGGTATCTGATTCTCAATAAAATGTTATCAATAATTGATAACAATATTAAACGATGAAGCCACTTATTTAACAAACCTTGAAATATCAAATCATACTTAAGCTTACATTCAATTAGAACTTCAATATTATCATTTAGAATCTTTTTAAAGTTACTGTAACAATATGTCTTGTGTAGATATAATCTATAAATAATAGATAAGACCTAAGTGCTTATCATAAATATTGAATCAATTTCTTAATTGCTAGTCAAGTGATACTAACAACATTACAGCATACACAGGGTGTTTTTCTTAATGGGATCGTAGGGGACATCTGAAACCATAACAACAATTTCTAAAAACTAAAGGAAATTACCGATCAAATAAAGTACGGGCAAAGGTATTGTTACATGTACCATATTACTATTTTTTTTTATATTTCAGGCTTGTTTATGCTCTTCAAACATTCAGTGCACTTCTGACCACAATGTATCAAAGGTCTGGGCAGGACCCCAGTTTAAACATTAAGGCAATTCTGTTTGGCACAGAGACTGCTATACCTAAGATGCAGAAGCTGTTAGAACATTGTAGCACAATTATTTCAGGTAAAAGCATACAAGAAAAATACAGATTTAATGGATTCGAAAACTTGTTTAAATGGTTTATCATGGTGTACTAACACAATATCTAGTTCTGTCATGAAGCAGCCATTCTAAATAAGCCAAAGATAACTAGCTAAATTAGATTCTATCTGTCTTTAAAATCATATATACCTACACCTATTATTCTTTCCGCAGGTGACGTCCCGGAGAGTCTAAAATCAATGGTTTTAAAATTGCTATTAATTATAGCAACGGGAATAGATAACATAGACGATAATCCTCTTGTAGAACACTTAATGCAAAATTCATTGTTTGAACCATTGATACAACTGTTGTGTACATCTACTGAGAGGCAACAACATGGTAAGAATTTGCAGGATACTAATTAAACCTTTGCTTGTTCGGCAAAGGGAGGCGCCCACCAGGGTAGGTGATTGTGCGTAAGTGACAATGCTCAATTGGTTCTAGTTCGAAGCTTGTGGATATGCAACATTTTAATAAAACTTCGATAGCGCGATTCCGGATATTCGTATTGTTATATCGTGTTGATCGGCGAGACGTCGTTGGCAGTCGCCACACATGAAAACGTTAGTGCAGTCTGGTTGAGGTTTCTCTAGAACACTTCAGAAGGCAAAAGTCACAAAGTTATTTTTGTTGAAAAATGCATTCCTAAGAGTTTTCTATCACATCCTAAAAGTAATCTGAATTTTGCCAACCTGTTCTAAATAGTAGGTAGGTGCTGTGTTGAGGATAATAATATTTTTGATCATTATTTTCAGGATATGATGTTGTTCTGCTGTTAATGTTTTTGGTTAATTACAAGAAACAAGAATCAGCCAATCCATATGTGGTGAAGCTATCAATCCTTGATGATGAACTAGCTTTAAATGGGTGAGGAATTATGTATTTTTGACTGTTATCAAGTTGTTGCATCTACTTATTGCAGTGGTATATTATTCTGATTGATGTGGACCTTTAGTGTTGGATGAAATTTCCCAACTTGACCTGAACCCGTAGAACCCATTTTTGTAGGCCGGGAGCAGTTTTTGAGTCCACACATTTTGAGATTTTTAATGAAGAAGTAGAATTAAGAATTTTATCAATACCAAACATACATTGACTACATTATTAATTCTTCTTATGTTCTGCAGTTATGATAGAATGATTCAGAAGGATGGCGTATGTCAATCCTACCAAATAAACATAAAAATGTCAGTCACGGAATATCGGTAGATGACTTATTATAACTGACCCCAATGTAGCATTTCAATGTACCATTCAGCCAGTAGCATTTGAACATAAATGTAATATTTCAGATATGGCCAAGTCATAACTGCTGCCTTGAACGACTACGTAATGTCCACATTCGGCGGCATGCAGGCCGGCGCCGGCGGGAGCTGGCTATCATCTCTCACCAGCATGGTGGGTGGAATATTTCTCACCAGTGATGATACGCAGCCGGTTGTTAGAGGCCAGCGGAACAGGTAACACAAACCAGTCAGTGACTATATTTTCTTTTATTATTATGATTCTCATGGCGTCGACATAGAGTTTTTTGTTACTAATCTATTTATATAAGTAATATAAGTATTATAAAAAGTAACGGGCTTCAACCACATTATCTCATTGATTATATAACTCCAGTCTTATTTATATTACAACTCCAGCATCACGGATATGGTCAAACGGAGTGTGAACGCAGTTAAAGTTAACTCAATGAAAAACACTTTTTTGGTGCACCTAACACCCCTTCACTGTCAAAGAATGCGTCATGACAATCTGGCAAAGTATTGCTTTTGCGCTGGAATCATGTCTCATTAAAATCCGCGTGACGTCAGCCGAAACTAAAATATACAGCCAGCAAATCAACGTTTCAAATAATGTAATTATGTGAATTAATTAATAAACTTATTACTTATAATTATATATATTAATTTTATCAATATTTTCCTTTTAAAGTATTAGTAATTATAATAAATATTTGTACGCCTTTATATTCCATAATCTTTACCATGGCGGCCGCGCCCATTAACAATTTGCGGGGATAATATAATGAGTATTTTTTTTATGGCTTAATTACAGTATATTTGGGCACAACCATTAGCGTTAAGGAAAAAAGACCAGTAGAATGAGCGATGATTTGTTAACTTTCCCCTCCAGTGGCGGCGAAGAGGGCATGCTGCTGGCGCTGTACGAGGCGGCGCACCTCAACCGCAACTTCATGACCACGCTGGCCCACTCCTCGTCTGCCGCCGCGTCCTCCGCCCCACCCTCGCCGCCCGCCACGCTGCCCCCGCATCAGGTAAGGCCTCATTTACGCAAGCAAAAATGGAAACAAAAATAAAAAAATATGTGTTATGTAGGTAGTAGCTATATATTTTATTATTATGTATATATATTTAGTGGTATATTTTTTTTTAACTCTGCGAAATGCGTGTTCGGATACTATTCAGATTTTTTTGAAGATAAATTTTTTTCAGGCTCCGCCTAATTTGGCGCAGATTCAAGCTCTCGATATTGATCAACCAACGAACCTTCTAGTTACATTTTTCCAATATTGGTAAGTGTTACTTCTGAAACCAGTTTGAAGTTTTTATAGCGTGAACGATACAATCAAACACTAAACGGTAAGGCGCGGATTAAAATACGCAAGTACGGGTCACTTTAGCCTATACATAACTATTATCAACATAAAATACGAGAAATCTCCTCTCCTGAAGACTGGTTGGGCTTCGTGGCTAGTGCGTATCGGCAACCATACCTACTTTTATTAGCTTATAATTAAATAAGGTTGAATAAATGCATTCGCTATTTATATGACACGGTAATGTTACCGTTAATAGAATTTTTGTATATCTGCGTTGTTTGTCGCGAATCGGCTCCGAAACCGTTGAACAGATTCTGATGAAATTTTCAGAGGTTTTAGAGGGTACACTAACTTATCGCTTACGATGGTTCTCACCCAATATCCAAAACGGTTTTTTAGGTATAGCTCTTTGCTTCTGTACCCCAAGGGACCCATGTGTAACAACATTTCCCACGTTTAAAATGTTCTGTATTTCGAAATTTCACTCGGACGAAGTCGCGAGCAATCTCTAGTTCAGACTAAAATACAAAAGCTGCTTCACAACAGAAATATATTTGAGGTTTGAATGGATTAACCAGGGGTAATTTTGTGAGGGTTGCATTTCAATATGAATGATCACTGCAATGAATGAACTACTGTTAAAGCAATTAATTACTATGGCACAATTCACTAAAATTCTGCGTATAAAGTCATGCCAATAATGCCATTGTACGTAGTAAGTTACTTAGTAACACACGTTTATGCCTACAGTAGAGTGTGCATCTTTATAGGATTCTTCATGGTTTTAATATATCACTTCAATTTCAGTTCCATAGTTATGGCGGACACAAGGACAGAAGCCAGTATAAACAAATGCAGTCTTTGCTTTATCACTCTCACCTGTATTGTGGAAGAACAATTTGCCAACTCTATTATGCACGACCAGAATTTAACTTTCAAGGTTATTAATTTTCTCTGAAGTTGCCTATGATATAATTTATTTTAAATTGTAATCTTTTAAAACGCCTTTTTTACCAAAACAGGTCCAGTTGTATAGGCTACCAATGCGCCATAGGAAAATAGTTCCAGAAGAACCACCTTCGCAGCCACTGGCATCAACTCTTATAGGTTTGTATTATTTATTCACTAGGCTTAGCCCGCGGGCCCACCTACCTTTTATTCACACATGCATCCTACAGGAACCGTGCATTTCTCCCTATGTCGCTCTATAGTTTGTCGTTTGTCTAGGTTTCGTTGAGTGCGTACCTAAGCACCAATGGCGTTTCATTAATACCTACCTGCACAGTAACATTATTCTACTCGGTGCTCCTTTTTATTAACTACTAATCATTCGCGTTTCTCAGAGCGATTGCGTTCATCATTAGGTGTTTGTGGCACGCTTAATGATGCGTCGCCATTCCTCTCGGTTTTCTGGTTTCCTCGTACATCGTCCACAGTAGCCTAGGCCTGGTCCGTTTCGCTAAACGGACGATGGATTCGGTTCATCGTTCCGTTCATCAGTCGATGAACGGATTCGGATGGGCGATCTGCCGCGCGGTTTTGTGTCCTCGACTTTGTGTTGCACTACAAGCCTTTCAGTGGTAACATTTCCATGCCAGCGAAACATGTCCAAAGAATGAAAGGATGCGAGCTTATACCGTACAGGACAGACGCTGTACACTAACCTACCTCACCTCGTTTCACAGACCTCCTAGTGGAGTTCATGATGTGCCATCTCCTCAAGAAGTTTCCCGGCGAGCTGTACCAACTGTGTGTGGGCGTGTTGCTGAGGCTTCTGAGCTACCAGAAGCGCTGCCGTGTGCGGCTGACGCGCGACTGGCGGCCGCTTTGGGCGGCGCTTATAGCCGTGCTCAAGTTCCTCGTCACCAACGAGAGCACCCTGCTGCGACGACACAACATCTTCATCATGGCGCAGCAGGTAACACGATGCTTTCGGGTCTCGGTCGTTGTGAGCTACCAGAAGCGCTGCCGCGTGCTGCTGACGGGCGCTGTGAGCGGTCTTGACACAACTGAATGGAAACAATGCATACTAATGCGTAAGAATCCTTAAGACCTGATGCCCTATCCGAATTAAGAAACTTATAAAGCCTTAACAATCGTTATGCCATTGAGGGTTAAAGATAATGTTGAATTCAGTTATTATTTAATCATTATTCATCACAAAATACGCTTCGAAACATCCGATATTCCTGTTGCCTCATGAATTCTGTCTGTTGCAGGTCGTGAACATTTTTAACCTATTTATCACGGTCGGGGACACGTTTTTGCCGACGCCGGCGTCGTACGATCAACTGTACTATGAGCTCATCAGGATGCATCAAGTGTTTGACAACCTTTTCTACATGGGTATGTTCAAATGTTCTTAATACCGATCACAATATATTGACTTCATCTCGTTATCGTAGGGTCGGCATGACGTATTATATGTTGTAGAAAAGTTATAGATAGTACTCGTATTTTATGACAGAATAACATAATCTTAGAAATAGCTTTTGTGGTCCTTTCTCTGGATGAACGAAATCGTTGGAAAATAGGTGTGTAACCTTCTAGTGTTAAGTCCCCATTGCAAGCTAAATTGAATTAAGTAAATTTTTAGCAGAAAGCGGCCATTGAAAAAATAAAACAAACACGGTATAATCTTTGGACTGCCGCCTACATAGGTAAATACTGCATCACATCAAAAACACTCCCCGGTCAAGCATAAACCAGCCAGGTGCCCGGGGGTCAGCCAGGGGTACCACCGCCACTCCCATTTCTGCCGTGGAATAATAATTGTTTTTCATTCATTGTGTTCCCGTCGGAAAGGTGTAGGTTATACCTACTTATACCAGAGGCGGCCACCTCAGTCTTTGTAGGATAGGGCGCGATGTGTAAAATAATTTCCTACCCTTAAAAAGACCAGCGAACTTAAAGTTGGCATTGCTTCCAGCGCTACGCTACTCCACCGGCGACGGAGAGTACAAGGCGGAGGCCTTGAGACTAGCGAATTGCCTGGTGAACGTGCGCGCCATCATCCAGCACTTCTCGCCCAAGATCGAGGCCTGGCTCAGCTCGCAGAGTCTCTCCACGCCCACTGAGGACCAGGTATGAAACTAACCTTGATAGATGACGCCTCAAGCTCAAAAATTCATCACCAGGCCTTCCTAATGAGCATGGGCTCTCCTCTTCGACAGAGAATGAGTTAGTTTAGAGGTTACACGGTTTTGAGAACATTAAAGAGAACCCACAGGCAAGCAGTTTTTTACAATACCTTTTTTTTTTTACAATGCACGTGTGATATTTTCCTGCTTAAAAAGCACTTACAAACGCATTTTTTTTCACGATTTGGGAGTGTTAGTGTAGTAATTTTTTTTTTAAAACTTGTTCTTCGTAAATTAGGCGGTTTTAACCCCGGGCTTCCTGAATAGCAGACCGAGAAACCTCTTGGCTATCACAGGCCTACGGCCATGGCTTGGATAATACTGATATTGAGTGGTTCAATAAACGCAATTCGCAGTTCGTATGTAGTTTTTCCAGCATTCCATTGCCTTATTAAGACAACTGCAGGGATCTTAAAAGGTTTCTACAATCAAGTTGTTCCTATCTCAAAACTTTGGAGCGTCGTGGTAACATGCTAAGTGCGGTTTACGCCCACCCAGGCGTAAGAAGTGCGAGTTTAACTAACCTCATAAATATTTTATAAACATTCCAGATACTGGAAGTGGTACGCAAAAACTACGACAGTTTGATACTCAAACTGCAAGAGGGCTTGGAAGCGTACGACCGTTACGCGGAGCGGACCCATCGCGGGCTGTTGTCCAAGTTAGTTCGCGCGTCGGCCGCGTCAGCGAGACTACGCAGTGACGCCGCGGCCCTCCACGACCACTCGGCGGCGCTACTGTCGCACTACACGGCACTAGCGGCGCCCGCGGTGCCCGCCATGCCAGTCGCCTGACCGCGCACCCACACTGACGACAACTGCAACAACCACGAGAGGTACTAATCCTACGTTGAGCACGTTATTCGTGCACCAACCCTGCGATCCGAATTGCGCCAAAAGCGATATAAGCGCGCTCAAATGCGACAATGCGATTTTGCTCTAGCTTGAATGGGAGCACACATTTTCACCGGGAGACCGATCTTGCAGAGTTTCTGCCCGGGTAATGAGGGATACCTAGAGAACTATATGCCCCACGTCTTTCGACTGTCGACAGTGCGGATGCGTAGTAAGACTCCTGTAATGTAATGTCGAGCCTAACGTCAAATTGACATGAAAAGTTTTTCTTCATAGCAATTTTTAAATTTCTATATGGATTTTTCGAAATGGTAGTTAAAATAAAAGTTCCATTAGTCAGTGAAAATAATACTAATGTTGATGGTGCACAGTGTCAGAACCGAAATGAATATTTAACTCACACCGGCAATGTCGGTTCGATTTCAAATCTCGCTATTCGAACCAGCGATACAAGTTGTCAATACTGAAAGTGCAAACCGACCAGGGCTGATAGAAAGCCAGATTAACCTCTTGAATGCTGGAATCGTAGACACAATAGATAATAATTGTAAATCAATCAAAAAACCTCCGGCATACCGGCTACCGACGCTGTGCTGCCAACCACCTAACTCCTGACCACTTACCGACCTAATTCTAATAATGTAAGCAAGACTCGGCCACCCATTTGCTTGCGTGTAGGAAATTCAAACTCACCGCGCCCGCCCTTTGCTACCCGTCGCTTGACCACACCCATACTGACTACTACAACAATAACTACGTGAGGTACTTATTGTACGATGAGCGCTTAAAAGTATAATATGCACGTCATATTTGGTAGTGTATTCTATGTAAAGGGGCAATTTGATAATTATTTAATTGGTTGGATTTATGAATCAGACAACTTTAAAAAATATTCTAAAAGATGAGGAAACAAGGAAAATTCGTCCCCACTTATTTGTAGACGGAAACAGAAAGATGCTGAAAACGACGACATCTGTAGACTGGTTGCTACAAAATGACAGTGTACGCTAGTGAAAGGACGCGACAGTGTGCAGGCATTTGATTCAACTGAAGTTGCAATAGTTTATGGTCACAAATGGCCATTATGAATAGAGATCGGATATTCAGATGCATATTTACCTAAAAATTCAATCCCAGCATGCCATGAAATCCGGGAATGCATTGTTGTCAAATGGTTATATAGGAAAAGAAACTAGTATGCATAATTTCTTTATATTTACATCATAAAAATTATGTATTAGCGGAAATCACGAGACGGAAATTGGTATGAATTAAGCCATAAGTTTATAAAGTTGTTAATATAAATATCAGTAAGTGTGTATGTACATGTAAAATACTAATTTTAATTTCCATTTACTTAATTTCACAAAAAAACTGCAATTAAGGTATTTTAAAATGTATTTTGAAGAATAAATTATAGAGTAGCAACATACATAACAGACATGGTTTACTTCTCAATGTTAGTCTGAAGTCAATGTTAAGTAAGGTAAATGTTATATATTTTATTAATATAATAATAGAAGACTGAAATTGTTTTATTCTAATTAATTATGTTACCTTTATATTTATTACCTACTAGGCTTTGCCCGTGGCTCCGACCTCAAATCCCTTTATCCATCCCACAGGAACCGTGAATTTTCCAGGATAAAAGTAGTCTGTTACTTCGACCCATAAACTATATCTATATTAAAAATAACGTACAAAAACAGTTTTTTTTTAACAGAACACCACTGACGGCGGCTTTACTGATTTTTATATCCTATGACATTTTGTGCACCAAGACTAATCTATCGACACCAATCCATCCAGCCGTTCAGACTACATAGCGTGACAAAGAAATATGCAACCAATGATAGAAACACTCGAAAAACATAACCCTCCTTACGCAGTCAGGTAAAAATATAAATTTATTCATCCCAAAATAGTATCAGTAAACAAATAGGTATACAAGTGAAACACATTTAATGTATGATAAATTTTAATATTTATATAACAGAAAGTATAACTACATTGTAAATAATTGTTCCATATTACTTAAGGAATATAAATCAAACTAGCAGACTAGAATTTTTTTATACCATGGACTAGAACTTTACATTTTGGTTTTATATGTGCACTTTTAAGCTAACACCAAATTACATTAAATTTTTGGAATGTAAAATTTAATATGGTGTATTATTTTAAAGTAGCGTCATTAGTAGAATTGGTAACTAGTAATACTAGGTAGCTAACCTACTAGGTTTTGTCAATTCTCTCAGTGTCTACAAGGCAAAGAAACTTCTTCTGTGTACATGGATGGCTGCAAACTTTTCATTCTGCTGACTTTAACTCTGCCAGTGCTTCCCTCACCAACTGCTCCAGTTCCTCAGGCAGTACTGTTTTGGAAGAAACATTTCTGTTGTCACCATCGCCTCCCTCCCCATTGTTATACTTCAAATCTACCGCCGAACAGCTATCAGGAATACTCGTAATCTGTTCATCATCACTATCAGAATATCTATTATTTATAACAGTGCTCTGATCTGCTTTTGTTTTATCTTTCGATTCATCGGATTTTACAGAACCTGTGTCGCCAATGATTTCCTCCAATAGTATTTTTGAAGGAAATATTGGTATACATTTTTGCCCATTACACCAGCTTTCAAGTGTGTTTTCCAATTCGGTGATTCTGTTGGCTAAAATTCTGTAAAAGCAATATTTAGCTTAAAATATACATCAATATAACAGGAAGTGAGATAAAACGATTTATAGAGCATATAAGTACATACTGATTAGTCTTCCTCTGGTGTTGAAGGGCGATAGATTTATCATTCAATGCTTCAAATAAACCCAAACAAAGAGATTTTAATTCTGCGGCAGTGCTACGTTTGAGCCCTGTCTTTGAATTAATATCAAGATAATCTCTCACTGAAAAAAATTAAACCATAAATTTAGGTACCTAATATGGGCCGGGCAACATCAAGTCATCTTAAGTGACATTTTTATGGAAAGTCATATTTTTACACCAATCAATATTTAATCCCAAACTATATGGTATGCAATGCATTTCAATAACGCAATAAAATTGCATTTAAAATTATCTCTTATGTGTTTTAATCATCTTGAAATTGTAATTACATTACATGACAGTCCAAATTATTGATTTACACGTAATTTTTGTGTACTTGATTAATTTACACAAGACGTTTTGGATTTGCTATGACAACAATAACCAACAAGTAATTATAATAATATAGGCTTAGTAATTTATAATGCATGACTTCAGGACAATACGCAAAATGGAAAAATTGCAAATTTCTAAAAAACTAACCTTGCTTCTGTGTCATAACATCTGAAACACCTTTTTTAAAGTTTAACATGTTATTTTTGCTCCTATTATCAAGTAGAGTCTGTAAATAAACAACAACATTTAAATCTGTTCCTTCTCTTTAACTAATTTTCCATAAAGCTTATTCAAGTGACTGTTACCTTATATTTGGTAAGGTTCCTTTTCACTATTTCTTTTTCAACCTGAAGCTGTGTGATTCTCTCATGCAAATACTTATTTTCTGTGATGAGCGCATCAATGTCAACCACAGGTTTGGGAAGGTTGTCATCTCCCTCTGTTTGCTGAGACTTAACCCTGTTTGACAGCATATAACTGATTTGGTGATTCAATCTCTGCACTTTGCTCTTGTAATAATCTCTGTCAGATACTAGCTCCTCTTTCTCGTCTAATGTAGCTCGATAATCCAACTGAATTTGTTGATACTGTATATGAGCAAACCAATATTATGTGTGGTGTATTACAAAAGGAAACCATGATTTATTCATTCTTTAAATATTTACAATACTAAATTGATTACATTGACAAAAAAAATAATTAAAATCACAGTTTTAGTAAGAAATATTTACTCAAGAACAACCCATTACTACAGTGCAGATTTTAATTTCACATCCTGGTGCGGGACATGACGATCGGCCCTAAATAGGCATGAAAACTAGTTTAAAAACTGCCTCGCACACTACATTAAATGGCGATTTTTTTTACTGGCGCATTTCATGGGAATAATTAACAATATGACATATCAAAAATGCACAACTACATTACTCTCATGTTGACACTTCATTATTCTATAACTTATGAAGATATAATATGGGTTTTATGGATAAGGCATTATTATGACCAAACTGATACTTAACATTCTTAATTGAACTACATTGATTTTAAGGAGTGATGATTGTATCAAACAAGATATAATATGATAGATGTATAGAAAGTATGATAAGTTACCTTCTTTTGCATCTTTTCTAGTTCTTGAACTAATTGTTCATACTCTGTAGAAGAATATGAGACAGATACAGACAATTTTCTGCCTCCACTGGTTTCTTCTGATCTTGAGTCCTTCTGTAGTTGCTTCCTGAGAGCCAATATGTCACCATTAGCCTCTTCTAACTTGCTACGCAATGTTTCCACCTAGGGTCAGATAGCTAATTTAAGACATAACTTAGGATATATAACACAGAACATGCTTACTATATGCATTAATTTATTTGTTCTGAGAGCAAGGTTAGTCAGGTATTTTGAAACCAATCTAAGGAGCATTACAAAATAAAAGCTATTAAAAATGTTTAGATATAGTAGAAACCATATGTTAATATTTTTAATAGCTATAATATACTATTAAACTATATACAGAAGTATAATAGTTTATCCATGTATTTCTGTATATTCTTGCACATACTTTGTCTGTTAAGGATTAATTGATACGCATAATATGGAACTTAAAGTTAAATAATATCTATAAGTACCTCTAGTTTAAGCATGTTATTATGATCCCTTGTCTTTGCAAGGATTTCACCGCCACTAATTGTGTTAGTTGGAGCAAATCTATAAGCATTAGAATCTGGGTTACAAGGAACTGTGTTTGTTTTGCACTTCAGTTGCTCTACTAAGATTTTAAATCTGTCCCGCTCCATACTGCATTTGTCAAGTTCCTTATTCATGATCGCAAGGGCATCAATTTTACTTTGCAGTTTACTTTTTATCACCGAATTCTAAAAATAATTAAGTATTAGGTACGATTAATTGCATGGTACATACTACAGTCTATATAATTAAGAAAAATCTGTTTACAGCAAAAACAAATGGCACTATTTGTTGAATAAACATGATGTAGTGGGGACAACCATAAATCACATCCTCATGGAGATTTTTATTATCAGATTGAGACCATAATCAATAGTTAATTAATTACATTACTTTCTTTGATAGCCTAGTGATTAAAGACTTTGGCCTCCTACTTGGGAGTCCGCGGTTCAAATTCCAGGCACGCACCTGCCTTTATGCCTTTTCTAAGTAATGTCAATATTAAATAATTGGATATCATCTGCTTTCGGTGAAGGAAAACATAGTGAGAAAACTTGCATCGCATCCCTGAGAGTTCTTCACAATGTTCTCAAAGGCTTGCAAAGACTGTCAATCTGAACTTTGCCAGTGTAGTGGGCAGTGATGGTGAACCAAAATTTATAGATTAAATTTTACCTCAAGTACGTAATCATCTAGTTGTTGATCTTTGAACTGAACTCTCACAGTTTTCGTGAACATTGTCGGTTTAAAATTATATAAGCTATGTATGTATTTATGTAATATCTAACAACTTCTAAAGAAGTAATTATATATTTTTAAATTATAATGTAAGTACATTCTACAAGCAGTACACGTAATTAACACTAGGTATAAATTCATAAATATAGAGCATGTTACTATAAATGATTTCAGTTTAATTTAAATTTTGGTTGAAATAAATTGATCGATCAACTGACTGACAGATGGCTGACCACGGAGTTTGAGGTGAAGGTGGAAGCGCCACTGATACCTAGTCTATTTGAGTTCTACCCACAGATTATAGTTATTCCACCCATCCACTATATTAGTGATTCCACTTTTACCTTCACCTTGGGCTGCAAGCTATAGTGGCCCACTGTAGGACAAGGGTCTCTCCTCACAGTCCTCGCAACCAAGGAGGCCTGGTGGCAGCTAGAGCGTACTCCACCAAGCTGCCCTAATCCGGGTTGGTGTAGGGGGTAAGTGGCCAACCTGAGTATCGATTTTTCAGCCCGCCCGAAGACATCTGACAAGGCTTAACGAATGTTGTCTAACGATAACAACCGGGACCGACGGCTTGACGTGCCCTCCAAAGCACCGAATCGCTCAAGAAATGTAGCCACCAGCAGTCACCATGCAAATGCCGGCCGAGACCGGCGAGTATCGTCAATTAGTTACGTTAGACACTCGCCGCACGACCATGAACGCTCTACCCTTATCTTACCTTACTTTTATTTCGTAGTATTGTTATTATTTATTTCCGTGGATTACATAGCCAGTTATTTGGCGTTCTTCCCGTTGATAGATAAATATAGATTTTTTCCACTGGTCGTGGCCGGCACGCCGCCGCTGGCTCCGGCACGGCAGCTGAGGAATCAAAACTATGTGAACCGCCGTCGCCGCTTGCTTCCCCGGCTGCCGAGCCGCATCCGTTGATGGTGCCGGCTATTGGAAAAGGAAAAACGCACAATAGGACCTAAACCCCAAAAGCAGCGTAAAAGTTCCTTTGCGCCTGCAGACATGTGCGGCATGTCATTTTTTAGTTTAGTATATTTATTCTGTGATTTGGTAATTTGGTGTCATGTCAACAACTTGTCATGTCAGTCAAGTGTCACGGTGCTTGCACATAATTATTTTCTACTGTGTCTTTGTGCAAGTTCCTTGCAGATGTTTAATAGATTTCTTGCGGTGACTTGGAAACTTATTATGATGCCATGAACTGCAGCCAAGATCAAAGAAGTAGGTTTCGTTCATCCTAACGACTGGCAAGAATGGCCGCGTCTGGTACAGAAATCGAAGACTTCTTAAGTGGACCCTTGGTTTCGTGGGTGAGTGATCAACAATTTGTGCTCGTATAAACTAGAATGAACCGTGGGATAAAATTATCCAAGCGTTCCGTTTGAGTGAATGTTTGATTTTAGTTACCACGACATCTACCTTTATGTTAAGGGATTTTGCATTATTTTTAAATGAAGATTCACATTTTGAACACTTATGTATGTGTGTGTTGTTTTATTAATATAGGTTCTAAGTTTTAAAACCCTGAAGTAAGGTCAAATCTAATGAAACGGTTCTTTGGAGTAGGTACCTACATCTTAAAATTTTTAAGTAATACTTTAATTTTATTTATTTTTTTAGGAAAATTTCAACTCTCTTAGTCTTCTAATAAGTCCCAATTAGGGACTTATTTAACCTAAACATCACAACAAATTGTGTTTTTATTATTTAATTATTGTGGTAATTTCATAATTACCGTGTGTTGTCTAAAAGAGAGTGCCACTACTATAGGCATAAAGTGTACTTACCCTAACTACTCTGTAATTATGTGGAATCAGCTGTTAGTGTCAATACCTATAAGAAAGTTTTTGTTGTCCCTTGCAGTGGCAGTAATTTGTCTGAGGATACAGGGTTGCATGGAATGTATTCTGTAACTTGTTCTGTCCCTCCAATCAATCTTTTTCTAATATCTTGAAATTAAAATATAGACACATCATATTTTTATATTTTATAACTATGGACCTTTAAAAAATCAATATGAAACAATGGCATCTGTTCTCTGCCCTCATTTCCCCCATAGATGCAATAAAAACTCTGAAACTGTTCCCAGACTCCTATAGATAGTTCAAATGCATTTCATTTAAGTTATGAACTAAAAGAAATGCAGTTTTTCCACAATTTTTTATGTCTCATGACGTTTCTCTAAAATAATCCCAGTATATTTTGAAAAAAATTTATACTTGAGATGTGATGTTATATTATGAATTATGATAATGGGTAGCATGATAAAAGTGCAAGGGCAAGACAGATATTTCAGTGGCATATTTCCTTAAAATTTGTTTTTGTTATTTTACAGTTAAAATCATGCTTACCGGAGACAGAAACCTTCACAGATTACTCCTCACTGTTCAGTGGGGATATTCTGCACCATGTGTATCTTCAGATAGACCCAGAGCCCTCTTACCATATCACAAAGCTTACTGGCTTAGAAGACCAAGCCTTGATTTTGGGTAGAGTGAAGAACTTTGATGCAATTGTAAAAAATGTGAAAACATTATATGATGAAGAGCTGGGCATGACTTTACTTGTGGTACCTGAATGCATATGCTTAGGAAAAGGTCCAGAGTTAAGAGAAGGTCTTGAAAATATGAAGCTTTTGATTTTGTTACTTCTGGGAGCTGCAGTGCAATGTCCTAACAAAGAGTTGTTTATTACGAGAATTAAGGAACTGGAAGTTGATCTGCAACATAACATTGTGGAATGCATAAAACAGGTATGTGTTTTTATAATATAGATAATAGGGTCACGCACCAACAAGATCTGATTTCTGATATCATAGGTTGTAATGTATGTATACATATTCACAATTAAACCCTGGGTAAAGTTCTGGGCTTGGCTTTCTAGTAGTTTATGAGCA
>DWLO01001050.1:0-16418 GCA_018245335.1 Dalla quadristriga
AGTCTACTTGAAAATAGAAAATATTTTGATCTGGGGAAATTTTAGGAAACGCAATAAACCATTCTGTAATTTTGTCCGATGCAAAAACACATTATAATGAAAGAGAGCCATGTTACGCTGTGTTAACAAAGAAGGCGAATTTCGTTGTAATTTCAATTTGAAGTCATAGATGACGTTAACAGAAGCCTGTGAGTATGCGTAACTCAATTTGTGCCTATGTCTTATTAAGTCTGTATATCATTAAGTGTGCGATATATTCAAAAATTAGGTTCATAACCCAATAAATTGAATGGAAACGAGGGGAATTGAAAAGACACTTAAACCGAGGTATCACCTTAACGTACCTTCAAAAAGGTTGGTACCTACTCCCAACGGTCTGCAGGAATAATAATTGGGATGGATACTGATACACGCAAATTCGTCGGCAAAATGGTCGTATTAAGGAAAAACACGCACTGCAGTCATATTATCTGTTAAATTGGGACTTTTATGTTGTTATGAAAGAGCCCTCTCTGAGTATACTTTACCGGAATAAGTAATAAAATGATAAATGTAATAATATTACACATGCTTCTTTATGTAGATATAAAGGCTTTTTGTATATCTTATAAGTACTTACGAGGTTCTCTGAATATCACAAAAGCGGGAACAACCCTTGATCTTCAAATAGGAACGTTAGTTTGTAGTCACTCATACAAAAAGTAATTTATACAAATGTATATTTTTCTCGGCTTAATTCCTAGCGAAATAATAATATCGTCATCGTCATTCCGCTTAGTAATTGTGTTTTATCTCAACTAAAGTAGGTACTTATCTGTTTTGTAACTATACCTATATTGAAATTATTTGTAATACTAATTTGTTATTATTTATCAAAACTTTCTTAGAATAGCACTTAATTCTATGGTCCCGTCAAACAACATCATAAAAACTTGTTGAAATGTCATGAATGTTATGACTTTGATAGGTGTCTATCGTGACATTAGGGACTGCCATAGGATTAGATACTGCTTTCTCATTAACAAATTTAAATGTAATCAATATGTAATTTAATGTAATTTAAAAATAACTTATTTTTCTATTGTGTTATTTCATCAGTCAAAAAATTATTTAAAATAAACCCTCTGTTTTTGTTCATCATCTTCTTGATCCGTGCATTTTTCCAGGATTATAATTCACACTCTGGCCCATAAACTTTCTCTATGCAAAACATCACGCTGATCCGTTGTTCCGATGCTGCGTTAAATAAAGACACACCAACTAACACACTTTTGCAATTTTAATATTTAGTGGGTATGATAACAGCATGAAAAATTTGTTTTGGGTTTTTAATCGACTTTGGTTTACAATCTATACTTATTCCGGTTTCTTCGTGAGCATTAGATTTGTATAGGCTACCTATGCAAAATTCAACTAACATTATCTTGTTCGTACAGTCTATAACGATTGCTCAATCTTACAAAGGCTTAGCCTGCTAGTACTAGACATTGACTAATCTTCTTAGTGAGTCAGTCTATGAAGTTTAGCTCTGTGTTCCAACACAGACGCTTGATGGAGATCGTTTTGCGATGAGAAATAGCATTTAGAAATAGATACGGAAAAGGGAAATAAGGATATTATAATTCGTAAAGTGTATTTCGTTATATTTGATTCCCTATTTGTTTATTTGGCTTCAAACCACTATGGCCCACTGCAGGGTACGGGTACACTGGAGGAGGCCTAGAGCGTACTCCACCAAGCTGCTCCTATGCGGGTTGGTTGAGAGTTAAGAGACCGACCGTATCTAAGGACATCACATTTATTAAAATCCGTCACGCTGTTAAGCCTACAGAGCATTACAAATTACATAATACAAACACTCGAAAAACCTTACCCTGCTTCGGATGAATTCATAACAATAACAGATTTCCGCAAAGTACAATTAATCGAATTAGCAGTCTCAACAGTAAGTGTTTTTGTTTTGTTTTCTTTTCTACAATCTAAATCCAAACATTCCAGATATTTTTTATAAAGAACCTTATTTATGTTTATTTAAATCTTATAGATTTCTAATTATTTACTGTTTCTTTTCTAGCGAAACGGGATATTTATTTAAAGAAAGTTTGATCTTACCCGATGTTATTCCTCGTGTTCTTTGTTACTGGGTCTTCCTTCTATAGAGAATACATAATTTAAAATAAACAGTACTTCGCTTTTGCCGTCTGAAAAAACTACAAAATAACATTCAGTTGACGGTTAAATAAACGGAGAAAGACTTTTTTATGAATGTGTAATGTAACTGTATTCGGTTGTACGGAAATGGGATACAAAGGGTATGTAAAATTAATGAAAACATTATAAGAAAAGTTAACACTAATAAATTGTGGCTTGGATAGTAATAAAAATCCTATCTATGAAAAACGTAGAAATACATACAGGTCAAAACATAAAAATGAATAAAATGAAAAATAATTTGAAGTAAGTAATAACTCCCGTGTATAATCTAAAACGTAAATATTATTTTAGCTTCTTAGAGATCAGACAAAACGATATCAATCCATGAAGCTTGCAGAAAAATGTCTCAGAGCATTGGTATCGAGTACCAACAAAGTGAACAGTTGTCTGTACCGTAATACACGATAAAACTTGCGACATAGTAGCAAATACATCGCATGTTCTATTGGGATAAGCCTTTATAGACTCACTTACAATACTTTAAAGGCTTTTAATAAATGTATATATAAATGTATGAATTGAAAAGAAGCTTCCTTCCGCGAACGGAACAAAAGCTGGTGAGGCATGTTACGAAGTGGTGGTTATAAAAAAAACATTGTTATTGATTCATGAATTGGCTTAAAGTGAGTTTTTACATCCACATACCAGCGCCCTTAAATATACTATTCTTCTTTTTTGCCATTGATACCATATCCCATTTTATCACCTTCATATTGTAATTGTTCAATTATATTGGCCAGATTATTTTTAAAATTAAATTAAGTTAGATGTACATTATATTTATAAATTGTTGAATCTTAAACTTCTCAAATTATGGTAACAAAATACTGCATCTCGTTAAAATTCATAATAACTTCGTTTCAATCAAAATGTATAAGATGACCTCAGATTGGTAAGAGTCATATAAAAATGTTTTGAAGCACCAAAATCCAAAACGCTACAATGCTAATAGGTGTAAGTTTGTTATTTCAGACCACAGATCACAACAAAAATTCTATTTCCGCAAATTTACATACAACAAAATGAATAAGAAAATGTTGGGAAACCCTATTTCCCAAGAGCTTTTATAGTTAATGGACAAAAGAAGCAAACACGTAGTAGTATCTGAAACATGGACTTGAGGCCTTTGACGACAAAATGCACTCCGGGCTACAATCGATAGACAATGGACTGTTTGGCTTTTGTTCGCATAACGAAAAGCGCTTTTAGAAAAATCTAGAAGTTCTTTGATGTCTATTACTCGCTGAAATGCATTGCAGTTGTCCACCAACTTCGCAAAAGTACTGAGGTCGTCACAAAACTGCTTTCTTTCTTTGTATAGAGAATTCTATTTTTTCCCTTTCGTCCCATGATCCCGTTTTCATTACTTCGTGAAATCATGATTTATATTCTTTAAAGCATCTTGGAACTTGTTTGATGTACATTAGTTACTGTTTTTTCCACACTCTTAAATATACGTATTGTGGATTACAATGAATTAAGGAAGGAAACGATTTCAAGAATACACTATCTTTTGATTTATTTTAGTTATTGATAGGCTTGTTATACCGTTTGTTATGTATGGATTTTTCGTCTATGTCCTGCATATTTTTATCATTGACCCAAGATTTTTGGCATTAAGTACCTACCTTGTTTTGCCTCTTTTGGATTGTAACATGGATTCTGGGTAATCATACGTATTGGACAGTTAATTATAAAAAAAACATAAGTATATCTATTTGCGATGTTTCGTTCATAAGAATATTTAATTTTCCAATAATTCTTTAATAATTTCTCCTCTGAAAACGATTTCCAATAATATTTTGAGGCCTACCTTTTAACGTGGTACTAATAAGTAATGAAGGGAAATTCCGCGAACATTAGATTTCGGGGACAGCAATTTCAAAAGCCAATGATCCAGTTAAGCAGGAACACAAACAATCAAATTTCATTTGATCGCCCCTCAACTGCCGTCAGTGAGACATCTCTGGAGAAATAAAATAGCCTCATTTGCGACTCCAATGCAATCCGTTTAATTCGTTACGCAGCAACCCCTCTAATGATTAGTCTGAGGCGTTTGGGATTAAAAGAAAATTAAACGTTCGCGACTCATGTCAACCCCACGAAATTTACACACAAATATAATTTTCACTTTAGTTGAGACTTATTACAAACGCGTTAAAGTTTAAATTGAGTTAACAATCGGAAATTTTACTTTGCATGGTATCACCGCAGACAATGTGGGAGTCCAGCCCCTTAAGAATTTATTCCACGTTTGGGGTGTTCCTTTGGAAACGCCTGCTGATTGTGCGGCTTAATTAAACAGCATTATACTGAGCCCAGCCGTCTGCAGCAATCTGTTCTTGTATTAAAATCGAATTTCTGCAACGCGAGTGCTCTGAATCTTTTAGACAAGTAGAGCTGTCTGTTCACAAGCAAGTACACTTTTGATCTGTAGGTTCGCGTAAATTAATTGTTATCAAAGTGTGATTGAATAAGCTTTCGTATAAAAATATTTTTTAATAGAAAAACTGTCCGGGTGATACTGAATTCTGCGCACTATTATTTACATAACGTTCAAAAAAATTTTATGTTTAATTTTTAAGCATTTTGTTACCTTTGTTGTCACATTCATTACATTTTATAGAATGTATGGACTTTGTAGAAACTAAGCTATTGATAAACTTAATTCACGATTCAAATCCAAGATAATAATATGATGATTATAATCCATAAGTTATAATTTAATACACAACGACAAAAAGGTCAAATTCTTCAAACTTTGACGACATCGTAAAATGGTCAATACAAATTAGTTAATATTATTTGTTTTCTGTTTATTAAACGCATCTTAGTCTTTTTTTTTTTGGAGGCATAGCCAAGCAATATTATGTACCTAGATACTTTAGACAATAAATGTACAACTATTAAAAACATATCCCTGAAATTTATTTTCTGAAGCTATTTTTACTGTATAAATTACGAACCGGCGGTCTTATTACCATACATCTTGCGTTGGCCCATTTCCACGCAGAGCACAATGTTGAAATTAAAATGCATTGTGTTTTAACTTGGTTGCCCCCTGGAGAGCTGCAAATGCAAACATTCATGTAATTACAAGTTTTAATAGTATTTTAAGGATAACAACTTGCACAGTAAAAGAACCAAGAACATAGCGTTGTTTCGAAAATCATTTTGTTATTTTCATTTTAGATGGGTACGCGGCTATACTCACGTTGATTTGTCGGAATTGCACGACTAGTTTCGGTCCAATATGTGGGCCTTCCTCAGGAGTTTCCGAACGTTAAAATTAATACGAACACTCGCGAATCCTTCTGTTGTAAAACATTTTGTTATTGGCATATGGGGTTTGGAGGCATACCTGGCTAAAGTTGATCCCATGAAGTTATCTCCATAATGTTCTTGACCTAAGTTCTATAAAAATATTACTGTATTTTAAGATCAAATTAACGAAATTACTAGTTTGTGTAGTAACTGCACACTATTTGTAGGTACACACGAGTAAAATGCTTATAGCTAACAACCACGTCGACGGACCGTCCCTTCGGAAGTTTTAATAAAACAGACGGAGAATGCCTTCGAAGGACACACGTCTTTTAGTCGGAAGTAAAAAAATAATAACTTATAATCTATCGCCGACACCATGGATAGCGGTTTGTTCAGGGTAAAGGCTCCATTCGGATCCACTATCAATCATGGTTCGACAAGGGCCATCAATATAGCAAATTTGCACTCTCACGCGCTTTTGTAAGTGTCGGTGTGAAGAGTGGCACGCCAATCATACGGGCTTGGAGATACCTATAATGTAAATTCCTCTCAATCTTTTTGTATACCAATAACAGAATAATAGCTAGTGAGTAGCCTTCTACTGCCCTGTTATTTCAATAAACCTTTATCAGTTTCGCTTCTTTGTCGCTCGCACATTCAAACATTATAAACGATTTTAAAAGTGTATACTTTCATGCATATAGCACCGCCCTCCCTCCCTCCCTCCCACACAAACATGGACATGGAAAAATGAAAATATACACCAACATTCATACCACCACCAACACGTGTTTCGCCACAAAACAGGGCATCATCAGGGTAAGTAGACTCTACGACGGTCAATCGATAAGCAGACGTCTTATATACCTTTCGAACCATCCTCGACTAATGGTCATAACCTGTCAAGTTGACGTAAGTTGTCAACTATCGATATATCGAATGGACATAATTCATGACTAATTCGGTCTTGAACTAGTCTCATACGTAAGTAAGAAAAAATACGCAGCAAAGGAGATTTGGAAACGTCAGTTTGTTCATACAGCAGTGTAACACTAAAGTTGTTATCATGCCTTATAATTTCTAACTGAAATCAAGCATACTCTGTCTCAGGCCCTTATCGCTGTAAGATGCCATACTTACGGTTATTTGGTATGACATGCCCCGATTCTTTTAGATGTTTCGCGAAATTTGACCTGTCAGCGTGGGCATTTCTGTATGCGGCGAGATGTTACCCTTTTACTTATCGAATGGCAGTGGTTTATAAGCAATAAATATTAGCACTATCACGAACACAGCTAAGAAACAAATAAGAAACAGCGATACAAAAATTCAACGCCAACATTCCCAATAGATATTCCAATGGCATTCATTACCATAACCATTAACGAGTAAACTAGACCTAACGGTATCACCACTTGTATTTCTCGAACTTTTTCTTCATTTTGTACGCGTGTTACAAGTTGTTCAATTCAACCACGGAGTCAATATTGGTAAAGCTGTTAGCCCTGTTGACAGTAACACTATACGTGGACTGTTGGTCACGTGCGGGGCGGGGCATATTTGAATTTCAACACCTTGAGATTAAATATATCGTACCAATACGATATGGATTTACGCATACCGATATGGCCAATTCAATTAGGGATTAGATGAAAACATTTAATGATAATCTTTCAACAACAAAAGTTTTTTGTGTCGTTAAATGCGCGAGCCCTTGACAAAATGCAGCCAACCCGGTATGGCAATTACGAGTTTGCCAAATAAGCGAACGCTAGCGATAGCGTTTATGAAGGTCACATGTCTGTATGGAAAAAGAGCAGCGCCTCCAGCAAACTCATTGATGAAGTTGGCTTAACTCTGCTAAATGTATTAAGTATATAAGGTTATTTCGTCTCCATAGTATAATTTTGCTTAACGATAATTGACTTTCGACGTTTTACAATTTATACCAGGTTTTCCGTGGGCGGCATTTGCGGCTTAGAACCATTCATATTCGTTTGCTAATTTACTAACAACAAAATAATCAATTGGAGAACCCGGGTAGTTTATTGTACACTTTGCAACAAAATATTGTATTCATTACGATTTAACATTTCATTTACAATGCTCCTTTGTAGTGAAGTTAGTTTCCTCGCAGTCACTACTCAAGAATAACAGTTTCACAACCGAGTTGTCAGTACTCGAGTGGAGTGTAATCGAGAGCCGTTGAAGCGACACTAGATAACCGCCCATAGGGATGGCTCCTCTAAGCGTCCACCTATTCAAGTTTAATGCCAGCAAATATATTCATTTTTAAACGACATTTATACCTTTCTTTCCCTGTTAAACTGTACTAGTTTATTGGATTGCGTTTCCAGTTTGACTTTTAAGGGATGTGAAATTGAAATAAACTCAGTTAAACAATTTTCTGTCTGAAAAAGATTCATTGATATACCTTTGTGAAAAAATTGTATAAATTGGTAATCTTGATTAAATTGGTGTATTTAAAGTTAAGGGGTTGTTATTAATACATCAGAACAAAATGAAAATTTCTGAGAATTTTAACGATGAAACCTAATTTCGTCCCTAGTCGAGAATAACAGTTACTCAACCGCGATGTCAATACTCGAGTGGAGTGCCATCGAGGCAGTACTGAAGCGACACTGGGAACCTGTCCGCGATGATATCCCCGCTAAGTGTTTGCCCACGCGACGCCAACACTTGCCAATATCGAGCCACCCACTTTAAATCTTTGCTCTGCTATTCGGCACGCTACAGCCTTTCTGACAGTACTCGTTAATGAATTAAATGTACAATGTTGAAGTTATTTCATTAAAGTATTTTCCTGATGGAAAAATTTTGAATTCATATTACGCGTAAACACTTCTAAACGTACTCTTATTTAAACAGTTTATTTTACGTCATAATTTTTTAGATCACGCATCTTTCCTGTACTTTCCATTGTGTAGTTAAATAGTAATCTTATTATATCCTACTATATAAAGAACGAACGATTTTTGGAATTTTATCTACCCATATATAATACAGTATTCGATGTTGACGCTTTCAGTGAAAATTGTTAAAATGTTGCTCAATAGATGATGATAGGGACAGGTAAAAAGTTCATTTTGGTTCTGTGATACTTATACCGTAACTATTAAAACATGTTTTGTTATAAGAACGATTGTAACATAGTGCAAGTGCATTGTGCTTTTTTCATAGTGCGCTGAGTGACCTTGAGCTTGCAAACGAGGCTGACAGTGAAGGACCACGTCTCAGATCCATAAGTCATCACTGGCAACACACACTGCTCAAATACATTCGACTTCAGGCACTGAGGAAATTTGGATGTCAAGATAAGTCGTTATTTCCCAAACGCTGCCCGAACACCGAACGCTGCCGAAGATTGCTTATTTAGTTTTGATTTTATGACTTTGTGAGAGCATAGTTATTTTATTCTGCGGATGAAGGTTACAAATTTAACTGTAGAGTGCAACCAAATGAAACCTACTAGATCTCATCCCGTATCTTCCAGTATACGGGACAGTTTACACGTAAATGATGTATGTACCTTTCCCTTCCATCTTAAGTAGATAAATATTGCGTCTCAGCAAACGTTGTTATGATAACCACTATCTTAATGATGTCGGTACAATAATGGTGGTAGGAAATTTTATAATATCATTATCAGCAACAAAACACTCCTTTTTATGGTTTTGTGACTAACTTACTGTTTTATAGCTGCATTTTGTAAAGGCCCATTTAAAGTAATCAGTGGATCAGAAAGATCAAAGCTAGTTAGTTGAGATAATTAAATGTTGCTTTTCTGAAGCAAATTTTTTATGGTCTATTAGACGGAATAGGGCAATATAATGTCTATATTACAACCATTTTTGTCTTCAACTTTTAAATTTCTCTTGATTGTAAAGACCAACGAGGTTTGATACGGTTTGGGTGTATTTTTAATTTAATTTAATTTCAGTTATTGCCAGAAACGTGTTAGGTTATAAGGATCCTATAGGTTACGTTAAGTGTACACACATTAAAAGAGTAATAAAAGAAAAATTAGTTCACAACAGATAATAATATGAAGAATATACTAAATTTGAAAGGTTCCTAAGAATGATGACAAGATTACAAGTTAGGGATAGAAGATTTATTTTGTCTACTTTGTAACGTTTGACACAAATAAAAGATAAAACCAGATACAAATTTGGTAATAAGGACAATCATTTTACTACTAAAGAATTTGTGAGTGTTCGTACGACGGGCGTTAGCGCCTCTCGGTAGCTCCTGAGGAAGGCCCACGTATTGGACCGAATCTAGTCGGGCGATCCCGATAAATCAACGTGAGTATGTATAGCCGCGTCTACTTAAAAGTAAAAGGAATTGTTGAACCGTGTTATGTGTGTATTGCACATTTTGTAATATACTCGTACGTTCGTACCTACTAAGGTAAGGAACTTAACATATTGTGTTAATCGACAGTCTTTCGATTCATTTATTCCAACTTAAAACATGACTCATACAAGAAAACACCGACAAGACATCAAAGAATGCGAACGACGGAAGTCCGTACGACACAATAAAAATAGTTTTTGATAGCATCAAATCTGCCTTACATACCCACGTTGAAGGTTATTGCGATCCATTAATGGAATACGTGACTTTTTAATCTATCGCTGATCTGATCTGTGAAATAAAGCACACACCCGGTAACCGCAAGCATCGTTAACTTGACGTTTTATATGGAGGTGATATTTTCTCACTTAGTCATCAACCGCGCTTTGAACAAGCTCGCTAGATAATAATTCAAAGATAGCAAGTTTGCGGATGATCGTACAGTTCTAGGTCTCCGTTTGCATTCTCCTCCGCCTGCGTATAAATTATACAGGATAAATTATATATATATTATAGGATTATGCAGGATAAAAACTAATTCGTTTTTCAATATAATTTTAAGTATATATTCCACCCCTATGTGTGGGAATTTCATGAAAATATAGTAACCACACCCTAAGGTTGTCTGGCAAAAATCGCTTCTTAGCGATAAAACCGCCTTTTTTATATCGTATGGTTTTGGTGTCGTATCGTGTATGTGTCGTGTATGGTGTAAAGTAAAGTGTATTATTATTAACCTTTCAAGCAAGCTATAACCACGATTTGCAGACTAATCCTTTTAGCGTGATTGTGTTATACACGCTGTGATCGCCCCTTTCCAAGGTGTTAGGGTTTATCAAAAACATCATGGAACGTTACTCGCATATGAATATTTTTCGCGTTGTGAAGGTCAGTTTTTAACAATAGCTGGTCGACACATGGAGTCACATATCATTAGCATCAGTGTTTCTGTACTAGTTTAAGAGTTTATTTATTCACATTCATCCATCCGTCTGTCTATCCTCACTAATTTTCGCATTTATAATATTAGTACAATAGTAGGATATGTAGTATAAGTTTTAAATCCTAACGCCGCAACGTTAAAAAAACTTTTGGGCAATCCAAATGGTGTCAAACACCTACTGACCACACTGAGGGTGACCACAAGAATGTGTTCAACATGCCCCATTAGTCACGCTTCTTACTAATTTAATATTATTGCCTTTGAAGAAGTCACTTAGCTGTTTTTTTTCCTTTTTGATCTCCGTTGCGATAGCCAAACAGAATAGATAAAAAATATATTTCGTCTTGTGTATTTGCCTTTGGTGAAATATAAAATTTATTATATTTTTGTTGATAGATTATAGGATTTCGTGGTAAATAATGTTGATAAAATAATTATAAATGCAATGTTTAAACACAAAGTAGGTACTGATTCCAATCGATTATCCCTCGCGAAGAATAATAATACAAGTTACGTAACAACGAAGGAACCTTGAACAAGAACTACAATATGCATCGCAGAATAACTCGCGATAACAAGTTAAATGTAGACTATAACAAGTAATAACATTTATCTGATACACAAATACTCGTTCCTCTTGGGAATCGAACACGGAATCTAAGCGCGGAACCTGTTGCTTGACTTGCATTGTATGATGGGATCGAAAGCTATTGCCATTACAAAATAACTCCCTTGAGACGGTTGCTTTTGCTAAGAGCTTTCATACATAAAAACAGACATTTGAAGGATGAAATGATATAGGTATTCTTTATTGTTTGTAGGGAAGTATACCACACAAATATACTACAAAAAATGTCTATAATAGTATAAGATTGATACTTAAGAAAAAAATTCTTCTTTATTAAGTTTGCCTGTCACTTTTTATGACTTTTTCCAAGTTTCGCATCTCTATCGCTCCCACATTCTAATATTTTCAATGATTGTAAAAGTCTAGATATACTTTTGAAAAATGTGATTTATTACCTCTGTTGACATACGGATATTTCAGACATATTTTAATTTTCATTATTGCTTCCAAAAGACTTATTATAGATTGATAGAATACTCTTTATTGTACTGACGAAGTAATTACAGCAAGAGCAGGATTTTACATAGAAGACACAGTACAAAAGGCGGTCTTATCGCTATAGAGCGATCGCTTTCAGACAATTTTTGGATGAAGGGCATAATATAAGAGAAGGTAAGGCATGGTGTACAAATATGAAGGAATAATAACTTATGTAAGAAAAATTACATACATACTACACATAAAACAGAAGAACATAGGCCTGGGATGTGAACCCTGGACACAGGATGTCCGGGGTTCATATCCATCATAGTAGGAGGCCGCAGTCTTCACCACTCGGTTATTACCACTTTATCAAAATAGGGGTAGGTATACTATATATAGTTTAATATAAATATTCATATATTGATGGCATTCCATGATATTTGTTACAATAGGTGGTTAAGTCTTAGGTTTATTTTCTGTTGCGGTTGCACGATGCTAATTTGTATTGGTTTTGTGTAGAATTTCGGCGAAAACATTTTTATTTGGATAGTCATTTATAGTGGGCGTGAATATCAAAGATTATTTGCTTCAGATAAAAATAGGAGCAGTAGATTTATTTAATTCACACTTCCAATACTTTGTGCTTTTGAGCCTTAATCTCGTTGTGAATATTTTACTTACTGCTAAGGTTTGCTACTAAGCTAAAGCTTTTATTCCAAATAGAATATTAAACATTTGAATAGATTTTTTTTAGAATAAATAATTTATTAAGTAGGTACCCTAGCCGGGGGGGGGGGGGTATCGAAGTAGTTGTATCATGTTATTTATGTGTAGTTTTGTTACCTTTAAACTTAACTTCAACGCTAGGCGCTGACGACTGTATTGCTATATAAGCCTAGTGCTGCTATATTAACGCTCATTCGGTGACGCTGTAAAGGCCAATAGCAACTGTCCATTCGAAAAAAAAGCCACAAATTTTAACATGTATTTTAGATATCAAAATTATTTTGTATATTACCATTACATTTGTTCAATAGAATTTAATACTTAGCACACACATAGTAAAATTATCATATTATAAAGAAAAATAACACACGGCGAACAATTTCCAATTTAGTCAATCTTTGCATACTATCTTTAAACTAAATCACAACAATAATAAACAATAAACTGGAAAAGAATATTATGTTTATATTAAACGTTTTGAGCAAAATGTATTGACTCGATCTATTTTATTATTTACATCATTCAGAATGAAATGTTCTGAGCCAAAATCTTATTTTTTTCCTTCCATAATACATCCCTCCAAAAAAATTGAATGTTAAATGACGCCAAGACATCGTAAAACGTCGTACACAATAAAAATGTATGAGATCTCTTATACAGCCAAGCCCAAGAAGCCCTTAATTAATGAAGTAATTTGAGGGTCACATTTTCGCTAGGCTACGGCAAATGCGCATAGTAATAATAAATATAAAGGACCAATTGGTCTAGTACCAGTGAAGTAGGTCGGTTGCTAGTCCAGATCAATTTGAATGGTGGATCCATGCGTACGGACGGAGGATGCGATTCATATAACAATGATCGGAACTTCACTTGAGAAGTTCGTTTAATCATATAATATTTGTGTATTAGTTATGTGCATGTCAAAGTCGACTTACAGCATATTTCAGTTTTTTTAGACTTCCTTAGAACCCACTACGGATTTTCGCCGCTCCACACGAGGATTAAGCAGGAAGAAAGATTTTTTTAAAATAACATATTAACTTTACCGATTTCATATTTCAGTAATAAGCTTCAAACCCTCAAACCACGTTTAATTGTTTTGCAAAAAAATGCTAATAGTGCCTGGTATGTACTTTATCTTGACAGGGCCACTGCCATGCCCCCAGATCAGCGCTTGTTAGCCTGACGGGTTATCGATGGAACTACAAAAATAATTAAAGTGAACAAAATTTTTCGTTATTGTGGACCACCCGCAGATTGTACCTTGTTAAGTTTGGTTTCTTTGGCTGTAAATTATATAGCATACTTGGAATATTGTTAAACTTTTGTTTGCAATCGGATAAACAACTGTTAAGGATTTATGAGCTTTATTGCAAAATGGTAATTAATAAAGACGTACAAATTATCTCGTGATATAATTTAAATTAAATTAAGATTTATTTATTTTTCACTAAATGGTATAAATTCTCTTAATGAACTTCATTACATTATTTTTATGTTATGGGAGTAGCAAACGGGCTCGCAGCCCCACCATTCACAACTATGGACATCTAGGACAAACATTGAATAGGACAGAACGAGATGTTAGTTAATTATCCCTGTTAGGTTAAGGTGTTAATAAGAATATTAATTGGTATACGATAATATATTTGATTATAAATTTGAACGAGTGTTTATTGGTTTGTTGATTTGTACTTCTATCACGCTGCAACAGAGCGAGGGATCAAAGTGTTTTTTATTTTTTGCTTAGTTAGTTTGTGGGCGAGTGTCATGAATGACTACTTTTTATCACGGATAAATGCACTGTTTCTGTGGGATAGATAAGGTAATTTTACGCGGGCGGAGCCTCGTTCTGTATAAAGATCTTCTTTGATGTCGTATCAACGCTATTTAGGAAAGATTTGCGCGCAAATTACATACTGCCGACATATCTGTGACCTCTAACTTCCGGAGAACCACCGATATTACATTTACATTTGAAGGAACGACTCCGAGTTGCCGTAACTTACTCCCATAATCAACAAGGACAATACAAGTACGTGAGAAGTAAGCGAAGTTGGGATTAAATTAGCTTAAATAGCACCGAAGTGACCCCAAGAATAATTTAGCGGAGGCTCTCAGTTGGTAATGAAGAATAGTGCTCTCTGGATAGCTGTTTGCTATAAACTTGCCCCATTAAGATATTACAACCTTGAGTTTGTTTGCGCTGTGCTCCAAGCGGCGCATTAGTGACTTATTGCGGAGCACTGAGTGGAGCGGCTTGTGATAGCGACTTGCGGGGTTAAGAGGTCTGTCAGCTTTTACGTCCCTCTCGGTCGCACAACTTAAAATATTCGTAACAGTTTTGGTAGACTTTTGAAAAATGTGATTATTTATCACTGTCGACAGTAAAATTATGGTAATTTTAGACTAATTTTTAGTTTGTACATCTAGTTTTTGATGGAAAAAGGGGCGAGAATGATTCTAAATTTTTTTCTGCAACTACTCTCACACTTTGTGTACATGCCATGTGTTTTGTGTGTATGATATTTTACATACTGTTTATAAAACCGGGTCTCCAGCGAGTCTTGTGCGTAATATACTATACAAAAACATCTATACATAACATTGTAACCTACGTAATTTTGTTGATAAGCAGAGTCCAAAAACGTTAAAGATTGTTTTCCTAAATCATGTTAATAATAACTATTCATAGGAAACATACGATGTCGAGAATATTTATAAATCAAAAGCGCTCAGGAGGGCTCTGTCTGAAATTCTGTTTAACTCCCTTATCGCTTCCTCTTCCCGCGGGTGTCGTACAAGGTGACTAAGGGAATATAATGGAGAACGAGAAGCGTCCTCTATGCAGCAACTACCTTACTGCGATCACCAACCCCAGCGTGGTGATTACGGGCAAATCTTCCCTGTTTTGGAAGAGGCCTTTAGCCCAGCAGTTTACTGTTATAGGCCGTTGATGATGATGATGGTCATGTTACACCATACGTAATTGCGCAATTAGCGTTAGCTCGAAATAATTTCGTAGCTGATCCGAGCGATCAAAGCGTAGCATGGCAACCTACAAGCGCCGAGTGACTCTTTTCACTCTATCCGTTCATTTAGGTATTGAAGCTGGTGCGGTGAGGTGAGCGTCATTTTAAGGAGTAATATTTATTATATGCCAAAAGCATGCACAAGACTCGGGCCTAAAACATTTCACACGCACGCAGTTTATATACAAAAGCAATTAGTCGAACGCCGGATATTTGGCAATAAATCACTAATAGTTTTTAGCGGCTGTATTTCACTTGAAACGTCTATATATTTCGGATTCGATTAAAACGTCGAAGCGAACAATTTAAAACAGTTATCATAACAAACATCGTAAATTGTGTACTATCTTTGTTCTGGGGCATGCCGCCGGCACTAATAAATCAATGTTATCAGGCCCGATAGAAAATAATTAGAAGTTTGTATAATTATTCTGGTCTATTAAGTTACAATATTACGATCATATAAAAAAGATAAACCAAGTTCAATGCAATCCGGGTCGTGTGAATCGGTTTTAATGTGTTAGTACTGTTGAAGTTATAGCTTTTAATTATGTAGGTATCTATTGAATGATATCAAATACAAGATGAGCAGGGTTAGGCTATAGTCCACCATGCTGGCCAAGTGCGGATTGGCAGCCTTCACTCACGATATAAAGCTACGTTTAATCTACTTTGCAACAATCCGCGAGCAAAACATAATGATGGTGTATACTTTCATGCATATACACCACCATACGTTTTGCTCGCGGATTGTTGCAAAGTAGATTAAAAATAGCTTTATAACAATGGATTTCCGCAAAGTAAC
>DWLO01001051.1:0-16411 GCA_018245335.1 Dalla quadristriga
AGCTAAAAAAACTTGTTTTATGTTTAGGTACGTACCTACTCGAAAATTTTATACAACATAATAAATAAAAATTTTGGGAATAGCCTAAGAATGTGCGCATTCTATGTAAACTATACTACATACTATCAACATAAAAAAGATATTGTACCACTGAAAGTATTAGTATATTTCTTATGAATTAGAAATTACATTCCTGTTCATATTTGACATGACTAGTATTAGACCAGAATTCTCATTACCCGAATTACCATCATACGGTAAATTATGCCCCAGCAATTATTGCAATCTTCATCGACCTAAAATCTTCGAAAAACAAACTTATGATTTGAGTAAACAGAAAAACTTATAATAGCTTGAGACAACGTCATTTAGGCAGCGTTATCGGCGATAGCGACCATACAAAGTCTGTTCTCCTTTTTCTTTTGTATGTCCTGTCCTGTCACCCCGCCTGTCGCTGTCGTGGAAAATAAGCCTGACAAGCTCAACAATTCATTTTAATATAGATACGAAATATATTTATTGAGATTAATAAATTGTTTTTTAAATGCATAAGCCTAAAAACGATCTGTCCGTTACTTTAATCGTGCGTAAAATTTAATAATGTACGAAAATATAATTTAATGAATCTTATCTTTTGTATCAAATATAATTAATCACTTGGGTATGAAAATATCGTAGGGTATTCTAGGATAATAATATGGTATCGATTTTAGGTATAAATACAGTCATTTAATCGATAAAATCGTTATCTGTGATGTTTGCTACGTTCAAATTAGTAAAGCACCGCAATTCTATCTGGTAAGCTATTTTACGACGTAGCTTTATTTTTGCTTGCTGTTGTCTTCATGGCACAGGTATTATCTGTTAAAATAACTTAGATACTTCGGAATAATTATGTATCGTAAACGACTATGGGTTCCTGAAAAATAATAAGGTAGGCAGTTTGGCTTTGGATAATATTAACGCGCGTCCATCTCTGTCCACATTAATATAATAAGAGACTTAGAACGTATTTGTTCTAACAATACTCGTATATATTTAAATTAAAGGCAGTTATCTGCAGCTGTTTAATATAGTTCATTTTAATTTTACTTCGAGGCACCAAACGGCTTACAATTATAACATAGCTATTATAGAGGTGTAATTTAGAGGGGTAACCGTGCAGCATCTTTTATGCCAAACTGCTAATCTCTCTACCTCACTTAACTATAATGACTATGCTAAATTGATAGCGTGATTTTGTGTTATAATCATATTCAAATTCCTAATAGTATCACAATATTTTTGTACATATATGTTAATAATTATGATGCTGTAATAGAAAATTTAAGCATATAAATTTATATGTTTACTTGATACGTTTACTTTATATAAAAACTTGTATGTTTAATTAGATAATAAATAATAAACCCATTTTATCTATCGAAATGTTACTAACGCAGCACACTGGAGTTATCTTCAAAGTCCACAGTCTTGTTGGAAGTTTCACAAAATTACATTGTTATTCTAGAGGAACAAGAGGATAGCCTCGTTTACGGTGTGTGCAATTCGGCAGCACAACTATTCCGAACTAAATGCAAAAATATCCTTTGATACAGCAATGCATAATTTCCAATTTGAATCTGTGCTTCAAGCTATAGTTAAAACCTTGTATACCTTGCTGTATAAATTGTCTCCTTTTATGTACCTAGTTGAGCAATTTTTAGTCTAGCTTGGGATGGTAACGGTCAAGACTACCTAAGGATAGTGATCAAATGCCTTTCAAATGGTTAGCGAAATTTAGGGATAATTTAAATAGTTTGATGAATACTTTGTGATTTTCGTATACCCTTAGTATACATATAACTTAGACAATTTTGATTTACGTAATACATAATATATGTACAAAAAATGGGATTATTCACATGAATCCTTTTTTATTATGTAAGTAGAAATTAGTGTACATTTAGTATACGCGAATTATTTACTTATTTGCGATTAATCATGTTAATCTCTGGAAGACCTACAAAACTGATGTCTGTGACACAAATGCTAGCTAAATACACTAAGTGTCGCACACGTCTTCGAGCCTTTTTTAAAACTATGTACCGTACGCAGTTAAGTTAATTAAGTATTCAGGAGCTTCACTCGTTTTATTATTGACTATATTTATTGATTTATTCAGTTCATATATTTTATAGTGAGTAGATTTCAGCGTATTATTACTATGCGGATAATGTATTGAATAACCATTGACTATAATAGTGCTCTATGGAGCTCCATACACCGAACGCGGTGCGGTGCGGCGCGTTACCGCGGTTGTCGGAATTTAGCATGCGTTTATATGAAACAATGCACACCAAACGCTATTTCTATTTCTTCAACGTTATCGTCTCGGGGCGCGTCCGGTGTGCGGAGCTCTTAAGTATTAGCAAAATATAAGATACTTTTTCATGAGATTTATATATTAGTTTTTATCCTAATAATGATATTGTTTATTGTATTTAAATAAATCACGATGTTAGTTAATTGTGTTTTAATTTACAACAATAGGTATTCCCGATTACCTATCCCTTATTCCTGTCTGTCTGACTGTCTTTTTACCCGGTACCCTAAAATGATATAATTGTTTTATAAAAATATTTCTATAGACCATGCTTGATTTCGGTATTTTCCAATTTTCGAGAGACATTAACCTATTCTGGGGCGGAAGTAAACCACTGCAACACATTTTTTAACTATAGCAGTTTACGAACAATTATTCAGGCATGTAACTTGTTTTATGTTCATATGAAAATCTTAATCTTGAAAAGAACTATGAAATATAGACCTGCAATGAATAATACATTTTTATTAATTGCCGGTCAGCTCTGTACAAGCATGGAAGATTTTTGGGTAAATTTGTCATCCGTTCTGAATTCCGATTCGTCGGAGCGGCATTTTATTCCCCCGTTTCTCCTAGTTACTTTAGTTATCATCCCCTTTTTTCTGTCATTAAAATACAGATATAAATAATTACTAACTAGAGGTAGGTATCTACTATAATATTATTCTTTCATTGGCTCCAAACGTACAAAATAGTACATGTAAAATTAAGGTCTAACAAAAATTTTACTGTGAACATAGACCCAGACGAAGAAAATAATAAATCCTCCAACCCTCTCAAATACCACCTATTTACAATTTAAATGACGCTAGTAAATATTCAGTTTGGCTTAAGGATAAGTAGGTAAGATTTAATTGTAAAATGCTGTGAATATTAGTGTGAATAAATAAGAGACGAGATGAGAAAAGTGTGCTTTCTTTAGTCCATAACCTCAAATCATTCATACTTTAAGGGCAACTGAACACTGCTCATTTATTTTTATTACATTACATTTGGGCAGTTTTCGTCTGGGTTATCTTTCCTATCATCCACGTAACTTATAAATGTGCGTCGTTCAGAATAACGTCAAGTCAACCTGAAGTAGGCAGTGTTATGCAATAAAAATAAATTAGCAGTGTCAGTAACAAAAGTTTGCAACTGAACTGCTCCAGATTTGACTGGTATTAATGGCTCAAATTACTAAAAAAATAAAACCAAGGAGAATTTACTGTCATTTATTGTATACGGAAATGGTAACTCGACTAGGTAAACAATAAAAGGGAAAAAATATTACCGTTCACCCTAAGAATCGGAACTCCGAATGTCCCAAACTGGGAATAAACCGTTTTTTATAGCACAGGAGCTCGTATTACTATGAACAGGTCTCTTAATTTATCTCCCGCTGTTTCCTTTTTGTGGGGATATATATATTGTGCATAGGTACACCACCCCTTGGGCATACCTACTCTACCAATAATTGTGCAAAAACTAGCAAAAAAACTTTGTCCAAATTGACCATTATCTTGCTCACTGATTTTTTTCCAATATTTGTGAATCTAGGTCTAAATATTTCCAAACGTTAAGGACGAAAATTGTTTACTGTAGCTACAACGGTTACGGTACCTGCTCTTATTGTTATTGTTTATGGTACAAGTTCAAGAAAGAAATACATTATAGTTAAAATTTATTTTATAAAAGGATTTTCAATAATACCCTTAATATCATGAAATTATTCACACAACACCCTTAATATTATGAAAATATTGATTATAACATTGGAATGACTACTATCTTTATTAAGATATTGCAAGTTGCTATTGCAAGTTGCACAAAGCATACCTAATTATTAAAATAATCTATAATACTTATAAATTATAATAAAAAACAAGAATGTGCAAATATGAAAGATTTGCAGTGTTCTACACAACTGCTATCTATATACGGTAGGTAGAGAATACAAAATATCAAAACCCATACCAATATTATTATAAGCAACATCAAGTGCAATACCTAACAACATTGATAACAATGAATCTATTACTATTACCATAGAAGTGATATAATTAAGACAGGTATTAATAACAAACAATTATTAGGCCAAATATTTATTATATTGATTGAATGACACTGGATTTAAATTTTGTATAGTTGTCATTGACTGTGTGAGTGAGCATAATACTTGTTATGACAGTATTGTTCTTAAAGCAAAGCTTGCTGTTATGGCTAAAACTACGTTTCTACTTAATTTTATATGACGATCAGTGGTACCGTTTAGGTGCGAAGGCTAATCAAACCAACGAAAATTCGCATTTGTAATATTATTAAGTTAATTATTTCACTTAACATGTTTAAACAATTGGTAGTGTCATATAGAACAGACATTCAAAAATACATAAACAACACCATAATTTAATTTAATTAATATTTTTTGCGTATAACCATTTTTAAAGATATAAGGAATAGATCAACATTGTTGGTACAATTAAAATTACTAATCAATGCTATACTGGTAAAACTGAAAGAATATTTAAGGGGACGCAGGCCCAGTAATTTTCCAGACAAATTTAATCAACAAACTAAATTGTTTGCGGTTGTGTAATAGCATGCTATATAGAACAGAAAAAAAGATATTGTTTTAGAAGTTACGAGCCCCCAAAGATTCATTTTTCAATGCAAATTTAAACCCAACTTTGGGCGAAAATATATAATATAAAGAGGATGAAGACTCCAATGAAATATACTTATGTATATAGTCAATTTATTCAAAAGTTCAAATAACTTTATTTAACGAATATACATTGTGTAGTTTTCAAATAAAATCCCTTTCTTAGAAGGACTATTCAAAATTTTTCGCGCGCTAGTATTCGCTTAAATAACTCTTACATCTCGGCGTATATTCCCATCCTTAGTGGGCAGCGTTAGATGAAATAGCAAATATTTTAACCGCACCCATCCATTGATGCCAACAGGCTAACTCATTAGTTTGCCTGTTGGAAATGCGTACTTTTAAGGTTTTACCCCAAATTCTGCTGCACATTTGGTTAACTGTAACATATCACAAAAATATGATCCAAGACAGCGCATAAAAAGATATACTTTATCCTGGGCTTCTGGCCTCTTGTTACATTTCACTGAATATCTTTCTACACAATGTCTTGACCTAGTAATTAATATGCCTCAACATAGACTAGCAATGTCCAGGGAGTTATTGTGGTGAGAAGCAGCTAACAAGTTAAGTATTATATTTCAGTTTAAAAGCTCTAATTAAGACCAATTAATTTTAGATAGTTATAAATAATGTGTCGCCAGTAACCCACCAAAACTAAGTACAGAATATATACTAAGTATTACACCTTCACATCATATTATGGTGATCAGAATATTCCTTTATCAATTTACGGAATTGCAAGGTCATTTATGATGCCCACATATAGAAGTAAATATCTTGCCAATGATTTAGATACTGTATAATAGGGCTACATATGAATGCCATAAACGGTACTTTTTTGGATGCTGAATTCAGAACAATTTCAATCACATTTTTAGAGTATCCATTATACATTGGGCTACGCAGTAAGTACAATATCATGCCTAACTTCCGACGACTTATTTCCAGTCTTTGTTCATAGGACAAGGTTTTCATGTGACGACTATAAAGTTTGAAACTAGCAATATCAACTCCTAAAGCTACAAGCCATTGCTTCCATGCTTTTGTCCCAAAAACTCTCATAGCTACAAGATGTATCAATGGCTTTAGAATGTGCAACAATTCAGCACGCAGCAAGTCCTTTACCTCTATGCCTGGGGTCATTCTGTCATCTTTAATCTTAATTGGTTGCCAATCACGCAATGCTACAGGTGGAGCGCCATCAATGCGCCGCACGATACGCCCTGAACGCTTCAGAGTAAAAAATGATGTAGTACTGTCTTCTGAATCTGTGGCTTCAGTGAACTTTTTTCTTTGCAACATTGGTATGGGTGGATGGGCTATGGGAAGTTCCTTGAATCTATACACCAAAACAAATCCTGAGCAGCATTTAAAGATTTGCAACAACGTCGCGGCAGTCCATTTTCCACGTGTTCCCCATCTGCTTTTGACTACTAACTCTATAAAAACTTCACAATAATGAATAACTGTTAACCACATTTTAATTTGTTCTCGTAGTCCATAGTGAAGCTCTTTTCCATAGGCTTCCTTGATAAGTTTATCATTGAACAATGATAGGAGTTTGGAGAAAGAGTAGACAAACTCGGAGACGATTGGAGATTTATTAATCTTTCCAGCTACGAAGTAAGACGACCATGTAGCCACTGTCTCCACATCGGTGACGATACTTGGGTTATTTACTACCCAATTCTTATATTTAGTGTAAAGCTCTATTAAATAAATTTCTTTACACATCGTGTTGAATTATCTGGGTGCAAGAAACTCTTTTATAGTAAACAACTTGAGAATGAATGTCAGAATGTGACATATATTATTATACCACAGACTATATAGGGATATGCTATTATACTCTTTGGAATTCTACACTTCACAATTCGTGAAGTGTAGAATTGAGTGCACAGATAACTATCTTTTCCGATCAGATAGAATAGTTTCCACTAGCCCTCCTGGCCTTTGTTGCATTACCAAATAACTTTATTTGAACCTAACCTTAACTTATTTAATTGGATTGGTGTATTGTTATGGTATTTGTTTTTAATTTTGTTCTTTTTCTTACGGGTTGCTTGCCGAGGGAGGAATGGATATGTTTGCAGTGTTGGAGGGAAGAGCTACGGCAGTGGGCTGCTGATGCGCTGCAATAATTCAGAATTTATTATTCATTTATTCATTTTTATTTAACACTTGCAGTGCACCAAAATATTAAAACTTAACTTAGTTTGTTATCTTCTGTTTCTGGCTTTCTTTGTTTCCTCTCATGTGTGTTTCGTTATCACATATAATAAAATGCTAATTTAATGTAATTTTTTCTTATGATCTCTTCTTGTGCACTCTATCATATTCATAGCTGTATTCTTTCCCTCTTCATCACGTGGTTGTCTGAAAGAAATCGCTGCTTAGTGTACCTTTTACAATCCGGAAAATTTCATCTTTATCCGTTTTTTTTTTCTAAAGCGGTTGATAATGTTTACCTGTCATATAAATTGCATATTCCATTTAATTCATCATCAACAGCCTATCAAAAACAAGAGGATTTGCCCATAATCACCACGCTGGGCGGGCGGGTTGTTGATCGCAGTAGATGGTAGTTGTTGCACAGATTACTCTGCTGCTGTTCTCCTATACAGGGTAATTTCTAACTGACCAGTATATTCCCTTACTCGTCTCATATGACATCGTGGGAAGAGCAGGGGTGGTAAACGCACGAGGTCGGCCGCTCTTTATACGGTCTTCGAAGCTCGAAACTTAAGTCAATCGTTTGATGGTACGATAAAAAACCTCAAGAGTTATTTGGAAATTTGTAGCAGTTTAAAAATGGTAGGGGCGTAAGCCCAGCGGTGCAGCGCAATAATAGCGAATCTATCTTTCTTTTGTGTTCACTCCATTTTAGCAAATGGAATAAATTCAATTTGTTTTTTATTTTAATATGCTGCGGAAGTTTCTTATTCTAAATCAAACGCAACTTTTCTTGACAGTTTTCAAATCTTAATTAACAAGGCTGTGACAGAACTATATGGGTATTTATACCCGACTAGGTATGTTTTAATTATTGTTACTATTTTTGGCTCAGTATTTTTAGTCTGTGTTTTGTTGAGTATCTCCCCCTTAGTGTTCTCTTTCTCTCTTACATAACGACACTTTCCACTTCTCTCATACCGGTCGTCGTCGGCTGAATTCGTACAATGACGCATGAAGTAAAAGAGCTAAGGCGTAGTGCTTGCCTTTTCTAGTCTTCTCCGCTCTCCTCCTCGGTTCCTCCACCCCGACCGGCTTGCGTCGCATCGCATCTTGCGTCATTCACTTCGGCGCTGACAGTCGTGTTGTGAGGTTGTCTGAGTTATTTTCTGTGTGTCCCTGTCTGGTAAGCTGGGAAGTGAGACAGGAAGAATTCGTGCTGCGATTTGTCGGATTACATTGAAATGCTATTTGTGATTATAAAGTGTTAATTTTGTTCAAAATGTATCAAAACGAAGCAATCGATTACGCTCGTGCGGGAATAGGGGCCGCCTTCGAAGAGTATGATGAAGGGCCCGAATTTGACAAGAAAACCCCTCTGTGGATGGGCGGAGTGTTGAATTGTTTTTCGACTGTATCATCATTTTGCGGAAGAAGAGACCTTAGGAAACACATAGGTAATTATTTCTTTGTATTTATATATTTATATGCGTACTGCGTCCATTTTCCCAGGGGTCGATCGATCGGATGCACCCCCGCCCCAGCGCATCCAAGGCCGCTGCGCTACGCAGTCGCAGTGTCGCGAAAAATTGAAAAAAGCGTATCGATTGTTATTTAAGATGTATTACAGGATGTCTATTTATTAAAGTTTCTGCGTTGATTATTGGCGTTGTAGCTGCGACTTTAGCAACGGAATATTTGTTTCATGGTATAATGTTTTTGCAGTAGGTACATTTTATCGTTGCCCTATGACCTTTGCGGAGTTAGCGGGAGGGGTGGGGATGAGCTTAAAATAGACCTAGATTCCCGATATTGATTTCTGAAATGACCTTTCTAAATGCGGCGGTGCGATGTGGGCGACTAGGCGATGCAATTTATGCTAACATTTTTAATTACTAGGTCAGGGGTTCACTATCTTATTAATAACCTGTAAGCTTTTTGACCTGATAATCTGCTGCATAATATTGATTAAGCCTGAAATATAGGGACTACCAATAAAATATCACTTAAGAACTTTGATCCTTGGACATATCATGATTCCTTCTTCCTAAAGCTAACAGACTCATTTCAAAGTAGTAGTTTTTAGTTGATAATTCAAACGCTTTGAGGAGCTCCAAAAGGCAGGTGTATGTTTTCAATTTTCTCTGGTCTCCTGTAGATGGCTACACCCTGGAGGACACACACTCCAGTTTACCTGATAGATCAGCAAGTGCAGCTTGCATTTGATGCTTAGTATATCTACATCCAAGACACACCACCCCTTACATTCCACACTAGGATTCCCTGAGTCACAGGTGGACAGACCCAAATAGTATACATCAATCTGAAAACAACCAAGACCCATCCACAAATCTACATACCATAAAAATGTCTGCCCCAGGTGGGAATTGAAACTTTGACCGACATCAGTCAGTTTTTCTTTATATTTCTTATAGTTTACTAGACTCTATATAACCCAAAGCTTTTCTGTTACAGAAGATGACTGGGAAGTGGCCCTTGAGTCCATCTCTGACATGGTGTACCTGGGGGCTGGAGCCCAGGGTGTGGTTTTTGGTGGTCTCCTTAATGGAGAGTTGGTGGCTGTGAAAAAGCTAAGAGACAAAAGTGAGACGAACATTAAACACCTGCGGAAGTTACATCATGAGAATATTGGTATGTATGCTTTAGTAATAAGTGTGTTCAATAATTTATTTGCATTATAATTACATTTAATTTTCCAGGAAATGGCTCTTATCAATATTTTGATGAATGGTCCTTTTCATTTTTTCAGTACAGTTCCGAGGTGTATGCACCACTGCTCCTACATATTGTGTAATAATGGAGTATTGTCAGTATGGACCTCTGTTCAATTTTATTCACAGTGGAGCAAGTTTCTCTACCAAACAAATAATTAACTGGGCTAAGGAAATTGCTCTAGGTATGAGCTATCTCCATAGTCATAAAATAATACACCGGGACCTAAAAAGCCCTAAGTGAGTACATTTTTATGTTGTTTACCATAAACTGTAAACTTAACTAAAGACGATAATACTGATATACCTACAGTCCTATCTGAACAACTGTGGTTAATTTATTTTTCTTTAATTTTAGTGTACTTATATCCGACAATTTGGTGGTAAAAGTTAGTGACTTTGGCACTAGCCGAGAATGGAATGATGTTAGTGCCACCATGAGTTTCACTGGTACGGTTGCTTGGATGGCACCTGAAGTCATACGCCATGAACTATGTTCAGAGAGGGTTGACATATGGTCCTATGGTGTAGTGCTATGGGAATTGCTTACACAAGAAGTCCCATACAAGAACATGGAGACTCATGCTATCATGTGGGGAGTTGGGACTGATTCTATTTCTTTAACCATCCCAACATCCTGCCCCGGTAGCCTCCGAGCTTTACTAAAACAATGTTTGCACAGGAACCCAAAGAACCGGTAAGCAAATAAACTTGAACAGCATAAAGTGAACGTAGACATAGATACCATATTTACGAGTAATTCGTTTTATAATTTCAGGCCCCCATTTAAGATAATCGCTGCTAACCTAGAAATTGCTGGGGATGAATTGAATGCAATTAGTGCTGAAAATTTCACTGCCACCCAGGCACAGTGGCGTGATGAAATTCAAAACAACATGAACAGAATCCTGAATAGGTAATCTTTGGCATTTTTAATGTTCTAACTTATTGGGCAATATTAGTACCATCTGTAACTTGTATTATTTTATATTGTAGAAATGATGAAACTCTGGGAACTGTTGAGGCCAATACCCGACATAGAGAGGAGTTGCAGCTCGCACGCAATGCACGCGATGTTTATGAGCAGCATATGAGACGAGCCAATGATCTATACCTGGACACATGCACAGTGCGCTTGCAAGTAGAGCAAAGGGAGAGAGATGTTACTGTGTAAGTTTGTATTATATTGTCATTTGTTAAAGTATGACAATGACTGATAATTATAAATGCGAAAGTTTGACAATGGATTTTGAAATGATAATTAAGTTTCGTGTGATAGCTTGAATTCTGGAAAAGGTAATAAAATCGTCTCGCAGGGGCCAGGATGAGGTATGAAAGTTGGTGTGAAAAAACGAATAGGTATTATAACATTAGTGGAATTGCACGAAAGAGAAGTCATCACGCTATCGGCTGAAGCCTTGTAATATTTTATATTTCAGACGTGAGCAGGCACTTAAGGACTGCCGTTGCTTCAATCGCAAAAAAATACCATCCTACCAACGACAGTTTTCCTCTTCGTCTGATGGAGTCAAAGGGCCTGCGGCCCCGAATGCCCTTACTGAGATCTCACCGCGTGGTCGCAACATGAAGAAAGCGGAGGAAGTCAAGCTCACTCAATTGATTGTTAACTATGAACCCAAACGCTCCCATGATAGCCATGTTGTCACTCGGAAGATGACAGACTGCCTCGGCACAGATTGCAATTGCGCTAAAGATAGTGTCAAGAATAACAACATGAAGATGATTGCCACAAAAGATGATAAAGTTGATCTGGTCATGGAGGACAACGGTAACATCCTGTTAAAGGATACCATTTACAAAATTGACAATGCAAAGTTCATGGCAGATCTTGCTCAACTTTAAATGTCAATATTGGTCTTGTAACCTTATCAGTTGAGTTTCATTGGGTTATGTTGAAATAATTTGAGAATTATGTATTATTTAGAACAGCATTATTTGTATCTATTTATCAATTGAGTTTTTCAATTATGCGTGATCTCGTATTATATATTTGCTTGCACAGAAATGTGGTTCTCTCATAATGTCTGTAACTGTTTAAAAAATTGTTTGAACGTCGAATGGCCTAAACAATATTGATTATGATGATGAAATTTCATGGAATCATTCTTATTTACCAATACTTATAATACATAATATTTGTTGTACTTAGAGATTGATGTAATATTTATAGATTGATGTTCTAGTATGAAATATTTCAAGTTCTATATTATATTCTTGGCAAATAATCACTATTACTATAATAATAACTGGGAATAATGGTATTTTGGTTGTTACTGGATGTAGTTTATTAAGCGTACACAGTAACAGATGTAGAGTACAGTACCTACAGATAATAAAGCTAACTTTAGTTTTAGATAAAATAAGTCACAATTTAGGTTATTGTCGCTGTTGGTTTATCTGTATGGTAGTTATTGTGTTGAGAAACTTGATCATTCCAATGTTGGTTACTTAACTCTGACTGATATAGACATTTAATAACAGCTAAATGTCTATGTAGTGTGGATTGGAGTAATAGGTCCCTGTAAAATCCAGTGATAATCCAGTAAATCAAGAGTACTTTACAATAACTAGTGGATTATTTATTGGATTGCATGGATCATTGTAATATTAATAGTATTTGCGATCCATATATGGTGTTTTGTGAACAAAGCTGATCTCAACTTTATTTATAGGTAGGGTCTTACTTTGCATGACAAGATAAAGTGGACCGATATGGACCACACGTCTATTGGCTTAAAGCGGTACCTCAATTATCGATCTTACCAAATTTGGGGAGCTATACCTATATAGTTATGGTGACATAATGACACATGGGTGCCATAGACACGGTGGTCTTCAGATATCTAAAATCGAGTCACATGTTATACAGTACTTGTTAAGTATATTACGTGCTCTCGTAATTTGGCATATTATTCGGAACTACGTTTTAAATGTGAATAGCTTTGTCGAACTCGTAGCTGTAGCGTAGCTCGTGTGATTTTATGCGCAGGAAACCGTATAATAAGTCTATATCAATGTTTGAACTAAACCATACAATCTTCGGTCTTCTACAGAAATACTCTGCCTTCCATTTATGGTTTAATCTAAATTCCACCAAGAAATAATTTAAGAAAAAATATTTTAATATACTTTTATTAATTCTATTTCTGTTAGAATGGCTTATAATTGGGTTTAAAAGCTTTTAGCAGCATTTAACAAATAAATATTTTTATATATATACATCTACTGCTAGAGTTCGTTACCCTTCTTTTTTAGGGTTCCGAACCCCAAGGGGCCAGATGAAACTCCGTCTGTCAGATGCTTTGAATATCGAAATGAGCGTCTACTTGAAATTTATATATTTTATGGAAATCCCTGGCATGATGACATAGGATATTTTGAAAATCTTTATTTGAATGGGAGGGTCACTTACATGCAAAGGGGTATTTAAAATAAATCTCCTTTAGTAAATATTGATCTCGGGGTAGGGTTAAAAAGAGCTTTATTATTAGAAAATAAATAATTATACTTTCTTATTTACGACGTAGGCAACAATCGCTCGTTTAAGTTCAATTTTCTAAAGCTCGGATCATAAAAATTGTCATACCCGCTAAACTAAAACAAGACATATTAAATCACCTAATAAAGGGCGAAAATAAAGTTAAAAGTTACTCACACAAATACAAATGTTATGTGGTGCTGTTTTGGAAACCCTAACATTGTCCGTAGCCTGAGACGGTCTTGGCCTGTTATTTATGCTTGTTGTAATGAGGGTGTGAACAATTGTGATAAATGAGATAAGACATGATTAAGATAATTGATATATGTCTGATAGTCGTAAACATTGTATAGAGTTAAACACCTTCAAGTCAAAATAAATTGGGTTCTGGTAGTTAGTTTCATAAATCAAAGATTTATATATAACCTGTATCAATATTATTAATTTGGTAACACTATACCAGTGTTAAGGAAAACCAAAGTTTTTACCCTTATAAATATTTCAATCGCAATTGGGATTGGAACCCACGAGCCCCTCATTATTACCGATCAATCATCAGTATAATCTCTATCATTTGATGCTCAATAGGATTAAAACTAGGCTAATCGCCAAGGCGAAGACAATGGTGGAGTTAAAATGTCGATTAAAGAGCAATATCGAGGAAATTGTAGAGGAATACCAAATCTCAACAGAATAGGGGGGAATTTGCAAGAGTGTCACAGTGCTACTATTTGGGGCAGCCTAACTTGGTACTAAAACCCACACACCTAAGCGGGTTTGGACTTGGGTTGCTTCTGTTTAAGCTGTAAAAAATGGTGTATGATCCATCTGATCTGTAGCTTTGATCTGATGCCAACTTCACCATTCCACCAACAAGGGAGAAGGGAATAAGCTCTAGTGGATTGACTTTGTAAACACAATGTGGTCTCTGCATACTATGAACCGTGGGTTTCTTAGAAAACGGGCAAAAGGCTGTCGTTGAAGACCGGCGACGCTTGGTGACCATGCACGGCGGTGACCGCTAACCATCTGGTGCCTCCTTTAGCCCTTTAGACTTTAACCCGTTAAAACATAATAAGAAACTTATTTATTTTCGTTATGAACACACCTAGTTACCATTTTGTACCATAATTTAGTTTGCACAAATTTATTTGCTGATATTTTACTTTAATTTATTCTAAGCAATTTAAAGACTTTTTTTTATATTTTAGACATTATTATACAAATGTACTATTTTCAAACCTAAAACTATACATGTTACTATTATCTTTACTATCTATGAATGTGTAAACATAAAACTATAGACTGCACTTTATCTAAATTTTTGATGTAATTTACTATTTGTATAAAATAATCTACCACTATACTTTACATATAGATTCTCTTCGATTTGCAGTTTCGACAAAATGGCGAGAAATATCTGAAGGTAGGCAGTGAAATTGCCAGCAATGTGAAATAATTGCTTTAAGTATACTTATTTACCAGACATTTTTTATTTTATTTTTATTTTTTTATTTTCTTACTTTATAATATGATCTCAAAACAGAATCTCGAATACAATAGTAGTTTTTTAAGTACATACACATGCCATAGAGCTTAACGCCCCAGTGGTATAGGTACTAATTTAATTACATACATATGTGGAAATATGACGCAATGTTGAATGTTAGAATACAGTGGCAAATTAAAAACTTCGAATTAAATTTATTATTGTATTTTCTACATCAACGTAGACAAGCTTGAAAGGTGAAATCACAGAATTCCTGTAGTTTGCATGTACCTTCAATGTCACATAAATCGTTTCTCATTTGTCTGCTATTGTGTACTAGATGTGCAATTATATGATATTATCACGTTGCGGAAATTTAATGTCGTTTAAACTTCTCATTACGTAGTTGCAGTCTAATATTATATTGGGTGTAAAAAATCAGTAACATATTCCGGACGGAGAATGAGAATCCGATGTGTTTCGACTGGTTTCAACACATCTATCATATACCTAGAAATCAGGTTGGTATCCTTTCCGTGAATACGTGTTACTATTGGTAGATCTAAAATTTCTCGATGTCTCCTTACCAGGGCTTTAGAGTAAGTTTGTAGTTCAGTGTCGATGTGTTGTTAAGTGAATTATTATGTACTTACCTATATTAAAATATTTGAAATCAAAATTGGTGATCCGTTTCGGGATCTGTACTAAAATAATTTGTAGCCTAAGTTTGGTCTAGTCGAAATTGAATCTATAAGAAATACTTATGTAATCTATATTAATATAATAACATAATAAAGGAATAAAGTTCAATTGTTTAGTTTTTATGCTCAATTATAAGGAAACCCCACTATTTCTCCTCGTAGGAGTTTATTTTCTATAAACCCTAAAATACGTGTCATACTTTATATATAGATATACTAGGGATAGCTCTCAACTCAAAAACTTTCGAGATGAAACAAAGTATGCGGTATATTAGTATTTCTATTGCAATACCTGAAAATGTTATTAAAATCCGTTCAGTGGTTTCGGAGCCCATTAGCGACAAAAAACGCACACAAATTCTGAAAATTGTTGATTATGTTAAATACAAACTTTCTTGTAATATACTCAAAGAAACCTTGTCTTTTCTGGATTAAAAACTGTTTCAATGATAATCTGTAATATAAATCATTATCATACAAAATATTACTATAATCTGTTAAGGCGTTTCAGCATGCTGCGGGTCATCATCATCATCATCTTAACCCAAGTACCTGTGCAGAATGGCAAGAAGGGAAGCCATCACCGAGTGCCATCATTGCGGCTGCGTACAGGACACGGCGCAGCCCACACTAGAAGTGTGTTCAGCTTGGAGCAGTCAGCGCCACGAACTCTTCGCAGCACTGAAGGCCGGCATCTCGCTTCCAGCTGTGATTATGGTCATGGTTGACAGCGAGAGGTCTTGGGAAGTTGGATTCTGCGATTTCGGTATGTCTCACAAGGAAGCTGTGAAGAGGGAGAAAGAATT
>DWLO01001052.1:0-16411 GCA_018245335.1 Dalla quadristriga
CTCTGAAATTGAAATGGATCGGATTCGAGAGTCCATCCATCACGGTCTTTGCCCCACATCTAAATGGTTTTTTAATAATTCCACTTCGGATCTCAATACGCTTCCCCTCATTAGAAAAAGAAGAGTGATCGAGTGGCGATTGTTCGCAATATGACAGCCAATTGACAGTGACCATTATAACATTATATAGCCTGCGAAACGAACAGAACAGTGAATTAGAGTATAAATTTTTAATATAATAATTTCGAAATTCTAAAATAGAAAGGACAAGAAATAGTCTTTCAATTATAATTCCGTACACTTATTTCATTATCATATTTGTATTTTTTTTTTGTATTACAAGTCAAGAACTTACCTGTAACATTACAGGTAGGTATCCTTAATGCGGTAGCGTCATCATCATCATCATCACAACCCATCACTACCCCACTATTGAGCACGGGTCTCTATCCAGGAAAGAAGGGTTAGGCCATGGTCCACCACGCTGGCCAATAGCGGATCGCCAGACTTTACACGCTTTTGAGAACATTATGGAGAACTCTCAGGAATGCAAGTTTCCTCTTCGCCGAAAGCAGATGATATTCAATTACTTAAAGCGCACTTAACTTTGAAAAGTCATTTGTGCGTGCCTGGGATTCCAATCCCAGCCAATAGAGTGTTATTATTATTACTAAACCAATCTTTAATAAAGATAAAAAAATATTAAAAGTCCCAATACCAATAAAAATAAAAATAATGTATAGAATAGCATCAGATCATTAGCTGCTTGATATGAATACTGTAGAGCCTACATAGAAACCCTTCTACCAGGTACCCTTCTCGCTATAATGAATCATCATGGATTGCCTTAACATCAACTCTCTCCACTGAATTGTTATTATGTTATCATTATCATAATAGTTTATTGCATCAAATATGGTACAAAGGTCTTACATGGTACAGCGATTTACAATGAGACCATCATATTTGGCTTAGTTCAGCATGCAACATTTTGGTAGGCAGGTGAGAAGTTAATCACCACAACTATTCCACGCCTCGTTTGACTTGGTTGATATTGACATAATGAAATGGCTTGCTAGTAACACTTACTATACAGTTATATCTTTGGTTTGCTCCTATTGTTGAACTAAAACGTCGTTTCATGAAACTATTTACAAAGTGAATTCATAGCCAAATTTGCAACGTCCTTTTGTCCGACCATAATAAATATGCTTTATCCAGCGTCATAAGCGGAAAGTAAGACAATAAAGGAACTAAGTCAGGAATGCGAAAGGGGAGAATAAACAAAACGACCACGTTCACTGACCGCCATAAACAACGGGAAACTATGTGTGCGGTCACCTTTATATTTCATGCAAATAGGATCTACTGTTGTACGGAAAATATTTTAGAGCGTATACAATAAGATAAACGGTTCAAATTCATTTTTTATTCAAGCCAGCCATTCGGTTTTACTTATTTCTCGATACAACATGTTATATGGAACGTAAAAATGTGACCTTTATCTAAAAATGCATCATCTACCATCTATTCTCGCATGACTGCTACAAATAACCGCAAAATGACGCGTCATTAAATAATATCGCCGAGATAAGTACAGATTAATGTATTTTTTATATCGCAGAATCGATACGAGGTATTTCAAACACCCCTCCGTGGCATTAAAAACGCGACGCCGAGCCGATCTATGCGATATCAAATTATGATATTAAGCGCGGTACACCGCAAAAATAAAAAGAGTTTGGAATATTCGTAGCCAGAATGTACTAATATTGTTTGAAACAAAAAAAAATATAACATATTTTAAACCATTCAAAAATAGAATAGTACATACAACTTATTTATTTTCTATAAAAAAATGTTTATAGTGCGGTAGTAGACTCGGGACTTCCAGTAAGATGTTTTATCTGGTATTTTTTTTTTACAAAAACATTTATCTGTTAAAAGAATGTTACCATTCTTGACTTTAAAAAAAGATAACGATAACACGTTAAGACGAAGAAGTAATTTTTGAGAAGTAGATCTCTTTTTAAACTTATTTCACGTAATTTGATTAGCGAAATTTTATGCGAAATCACCGAAAGTAGACGTAACAATTTAATCTTCAAGTTTAGCCCAGTCAAAACCTCGACTATGTCCTTTGTAGTCTGCCCTACCGTATCTTTTAGTGATATCTCGCTCTATTTTATTTTGCTACTCGCTTATTTTACATATCTTATCACATAAAACTTGAGCTCCTTATATGCAAAGTGAATTAAGCAATACCTACATTTAGAAAAGTCAGATTCTAGACTTTGAATTCAGGACTCTGCGGTTAGAGGCCGATAGATTTACAGTGGGGAAAACACTACTATCACTGAAAGAGAGAGAGAGATGTATTTTATGGCACATTCATATTTCAATGCTCAAGATTTCCTACTTACCAAATAATATCAAAAGGGCAAGCATCTGTGCAGAAATCACCCGGTCACTAGAATATTGTTTTCACTATATTAGAAACGTGATCGCAATTTTTAAGAGCGAAAAAATTCTATTTCAACCAGACAGTGACTTTAAGCGTATTTGATTATACGTCGAGTGTGTATTCTCTTTTACAGTGTTATAAAGTGGAACGATATTGGAACATTTTTACGATTCGATTTACATGCGATATTGAAATATTCACTGCTGGATTAAAATTTCAGAAGCTGCTATTGACTATTGGCTATCGAGTGAGTGGAATAAAATTTGGCGCACTTAAATTTGAAACCACTTTACTGTATAGCAAATGTTACGTAATCGTGCATCAAAATGTTAAGGTATACAATACAATATAATAAAAAATACTTTACTGTAGGTACATCAGGACAGAACATACAAATTATGAAATAACAGCACATGTATACAATATGCGGTCTTATCGTTAAGAGCACTAATAGGTACCTATTATGTTTAACAAAATATTATATTTATTAAATATTATAATATTAAATAAATTTGTGAGATAACACTGGAAAAAGATTCTATTTACATAAGCTATAATTCTAAGCTGTTCTCAAAGGCGTGCGAAGTCTGCCAACCCACACTTGGCCAGCGTGGTGCACTATGGCCTTCTCATCCTGAGTGGAGACCCGTGCTCAATAGTGGACCGGCGCCGAAAAAATCTAGCGTAATCCTTTACAAGCCACAAGAAAGGTATCTCAAATGAAAATACTGTGAAGAAAGTGGAATACAGAACGGAAAGTATTTCTTTTAACGAAATTTCCAGCAAGGGAGCGGAACTGCAAACGACTTCCTGTCGCAGGCCTCGTAGCCGCGACGTCCGCTGTATAGTTTCTCTGTACCTTGCTTTCCGAATAGTACTTTGTTTGATTCTGTAGTTTCTGGATTTAATTCCTAATCAAGTGTGCGTTGTCTGGTGTGTGATAGTTTTATTGGTGCGGCATAAAATAAAATAATCCGTATGTCCTAACACAGTTAGGTTTTCTTACAATTAAAATATTCAAATTTAAATGCAGTAAAAATATTTATACTGAAGAAGAAAATGTATTATGCTTAAACTCAAATCAATAATCCAGCATAATCATAATTCACAACATAATATAGTTTTTATTTGAATTCAAACCTTCTTTTCCTGAAGATACTAGCAAAACCAATGGTTAAGCATAGTAGCAATGTGGTGTTGGACATCCGAATACTAACTAAAACACAAGTTATAACAAGCGAACATTAGATAAACAGCCCTAGTTCAATATTGATTTCAGTTTGCCTAACAATATAATCAAGCACAATTTGAAACGCGCCGACAGGAGTAAAAGGAGTAATGAATTTATATAGTTTTAAGTAGTTTTGTTATTATTATTATCACATGTTTAATTTTTCACTACAATATTAAGCCAATCAATCAAAAAATCATTATTTTAATTTCAAATTACAATTCAATTAATCAATCAAAACATTGTAATTCTACCTTCGAATGAACCTTCAATCAATCAAATTAACTATAGTCGCCTACCTAATGACTAAAGTAAATTCAGCTTGTAAGATGGTTGACAAATGATTAAAATTGAAACTTATCAATGTATCAGTGTATATTCATATAAGATGGGTACGCGGCTATACTCACGTTGATTTATCGGGGTTGCCGTTCGGTAACTCTTGAAGAAGGCCCACGTATTGGACCGAAACTAGTCGGGCAATCCCGATAAATCAACGTAAGTATAGCCGCGTACCCATCTTAAATGAATACGAACACTCACGAATCCTTTAGTAGTAAAATATCAATGTATATTGTATAGGGTCTATTATGTATATAAATTATATTATACATAGTTGGTAGAGTATTGGTACAAGCAGCACACAATGCATATACAATACATACAAAGTCACATAGGGTAAAACGTGAAATAGGTTACTCGTTATCACCATGATATTAATTTCCTGCGAAACAATTCAATTAACGAAGTAAATGTCAGTACATGAAATGACATTCACAGTGTAGGCCTAATAATAATGTGGACAGATATCGTGTTTCATTCAAGCGGTTTAATTTATTGTTATATTATCGTGCTGCAACAACCCTAATAGATGGTAGAACCTATAATATGGTTTTTCTAGGGCGTGCCACCGCTAAACTACGTACCTACGTTACTAAAAGTCCTACTGTTGGGGACGAGTCTGCTCTTAGAATTAGGAGAGTTAAAATATTTAGGACGATATATCGTTGTCGATTAACATAACCTAAGGACGAATCCAACAAAGTGACGAATGGCAGACTTCACACACCTTTGATTCGAATCCTGACCCCCTAATGGAACGCCAAAATTAGTACTGCTCGGCTAACACTCTAAACGTACGGTAGGTACGTTAACTCAATCCATTCTCTCAATACTGAATTATCCCTCTCTCTCCGCCCAGAGTGGTCTGTATCAGTTTCATACCAAACTTGAGCTCAGTAGACTTAAAGGCATTTGGAGCAGACAAAAGCTGGATTTAATTTTAACGCCGTGATCCCGGCCTTTAGGAATAGCCTCTTAATAAATCTGCTGCTTACTAACATCCGGGTTTGGCTCCCGGCGGGCAGTTGGATCCGGGACGCATTAACTTGTTAGCCTCTGGAGTTTGGACACTGACCAAAGGAAATTGAGCTAACTTTGTAATTGCCAAGAATTTGGAATCGACATCTTGTACCAACTGTTAACAGTTTATTAAGTTAATTATGAGGTTATTGAGTTAATTTGAGGGTAACTCCAATATAGGATAATATTATAGTCGCCGTAGATATCATAATTTTATACCGCAAAAATAGACACATGGAATTTTATGATTGATATGTTCTGTAGAAAATTAAATTATTAAAAATGTATCACAGGGTTACAAAGAAAACTTATAACATATTTTCTCCACCTACGATAACTTTTTAAATTCTCATGTTTATAATTTGTTTTGTTCTATTCAGTTATATGCTGTTGCCGTGGGGTTTTATGCTTCTTTAAATTAAATTATTAAAATTTAATTTATCCCAAACTTTTTAGTTTAATTTGTGAAAGCGTTTTTAATTGATAGGTCCCATAGGCAAGTAAACGAAAACTGCACAGGCAAAGTTACGGGAAAAATCTTGTATAATATTTATGTTACAGTTAAAGATACTAATTAGCCATTATACAAACAAAAATTAAAATAATTTTTTTACGAAAAATGCCACTGACCACGGCGATATTGATTTTTCCCAACATTATTATACCCTATAACATTTTGTGCACCAAGATGAATCTAACGTCATCATATTTGTTAAAACCCAACTAGCCGTTAAGGCAGTTAGACAAAGAAATAGAAAAACATAACCCTCCATCTTATGCGGTCGGGTAAAAATCCTATGCTTTCTGTATTATTAGGATATTTTTCTTTATTATTTTATGTTATTCCCAAACATGGTATATAAGGCGAGTTTTAAACAATGCATTTTAGCCTAAATAAAAAAAAACACGGCGAAATCCTCCGTCTCGATTAGCATTCCCTTTAATAGTAAGCCGCTACAGAAACCGGTATAAACTGGATATTGAAACACCATTAAGCAAGACAGCCACGCCTGGGCAAATCGTCAAAGAGGAACTAATCTCAACTATGATTAATTGAATTTGCGAGTGGCTCGGGCAGTGCCCGTCGGATTGGAGCGCCCGAATCTGTTACTTCAGTCCGCGATACAGGGCTAAGTATAACTTGGGAATTTGCTGAACGGATAACTTCTGCTCTATACCTGACAGGTCGAGAGTTTGAATAACCTGATAGATGTGCTTTGAGCGAAACAATTCCTTCATATTGTGTTAGTACTCACATAAAAGTAAGAAACTTATAATCCTTACGGGGAAATACATTGCATAAGTATCTGCTGGGGATTACATACGACTCATATGGAAGAAAAATGTCAAGTACTTTTAAATGTTTGTAAATGTATTTATAATAACCCTGTACGAAACTTTTCCATCTACTTGAAGGATGTTATTAAGTTAGCTTCGACTGTGAAAAATTAAATTTTCATTGGAGATTTTAGGTCATAAAGATTCTTATTCAGACCATTTTTGGATGGATCCTCGTGACATTAGATCATGGTCCCGCATTCCAGTTGACCAGGACGCACCGTCCGGACTCCCGCGCAGAGTTTCCACAGACCATATCTATTTAAATCCATGTACGATGCCAGTCACATTAAGTTAATCAAATAGGCTGCGGGTATAATCACTAACGATATTTTGACATCAACTAATGGACAGATCACATTACCTACTTAACCGATCATTTATACATAGAAAGTACATTTAATTAATGCGTATACACCCGAGATGGGGTTAACAACAGCTGGTCAGCTCTTGTTATAAACAGGGGTCGCCACAAGTGGGAATAGTGCTTAAGTTTTTGATAGTTTGAGGGGCTTCAGTATTTACTGGTTAAGTTCGAGGGTCAGTTTGAGAAAGTTTTGTTCTCAAGGGAAAACAGTCGGCTGATATAGAACGTTAGCGATATTTATTTGTTTAGTATAATTTTAATGGTTTTGGTAACCATTGTTCTTATCCATGCTTTGGAAGATTAATTTTAACACTGTGCAGACGGTACGTGAATATACCTGTGTCATAATACGCACCTATTTGTTACTCGTAGGATAAAAATTAAATAATTTGGGAGTATCATTGGCGCTTCATAAGTATGTAGTGTAAACAGGTATTTTACTACGGGATAGCAAGATAACTTTCAAAATATATTCTGAGCGGTTCTCCATACCTCCATGCTAAAATAAACCCTATTTAAAATTCGGTTATCAATACTTCACAGCCTTATTTCTTGTTATTTCGTTCAACCGGCCGCACCGCTGTCAGTTGCCAACAATCTACGCCAACCTCTTCACAGTAGCTATATTTAAATTCGTACATCCTAAACACTGAATGCATTCAGTTGCAGCGCACGTGCTTGCAGTCCGTCACGGCCGTGACAACACCAGTTTGGCGCGAATCTGCGCTGCATCCTAAACAATGTTTATGCAACGAGGATTTGCTTTTAGTCAATATGAAATAAATATCAATTGTTTTGCAGGTTACCATATTACCCAAAATAAAAAATCAAAACTGTTTTCACTGTCTCTGGTTCCAACTTTTATAAATAAATAAAAAAAAGTATCTATTATATGAGCGATGACAATATATTAATTTGTTGTCAAGCTACGAATCATCTGCAGCTTGCAATACTTTTTAACACTGTAAAGCTGCGACAAAGTGAATTCCTTCATTGTTAACATCCACTGATTTGCTACCACTGGTACATAAGCTACATTCAAAGGCATGTAGATTGAACAGCATTTAGATACCACGTATGTATATTTAAGACTCTGCTTCAAATTAGAATTTCCAATCGCGTCAATCAGTCATTCAGAATTGTTGCGAAAAACTGGATTTCTTGTTTATATTTATCGGTTCTTCAGTAGATTTAGCACGTGTTAGATGAATCGTTTCAGTACAAACAATGGCCCAGCGATCCAGCGGCGTGTCGGCCGTGTCCGAGCGCGACGCAAACGACTGTTTGCTTAGGCGTCGGTCGCCGTGTTGACTCGTTCACATTAGCTCGCATCCACATGTTGTCTAATTCCGAACCATCCGCCGATTTGCAAATATCACTGGCTGGAATAATAATCTACTCGTTCAAACATCAAAAATAAAGATCGTTACAGATGAGATAAAATTATTATCTATAATATAGGTATAGTTATACCAAATTTCGAATCTAGTGGGTCTTTAATCATTGCGGAAAAAATTATCCGGTAGAATAACTGGGAATGGCCCATTTTTACAGTATAACATACACATTGAATTAAAAAAATCAAGATTTATATTTGTCCAGATTAAGTATACTTGTATTTTATTTTATTTTAAGATAAATTTCAAATAAAAAATCATTAGGCTGGAAAAAATTGATGATGATGCTGAGAAAATAAGTACTTTATACTTATTACTTCCATTTTATTACTTTCAAGTACTTTTATGTTTCAAATACCGAATCTTCACACGACTTGTCACCGCCACGGGCCAATGTACATTACGCTCCCTTAAATTCCAACTTAAGTGAACATTTTGTCGGTTTACAAGTTCCTGAGATTTCATGGGTAACTGAGTGAGTGGTACGACGCTATTTTATTTACAACAACGTGGACTACATTCATACTATTCCATAATATATACTTCTTTATTTCTTTATTTCTTTCGTGAACCAGAATCCGTTTTACCAATATCTGATTTACTCCATTCAGGGCTTAAAAATAATCTCACCTACTTATTTTTATATCTTTTAATTTTTATTTTAGCGCAAACATGCAATACAATCAAAAAAAATAAGTATATGTGTAATATAAAATATATAAAGTACAATTTAAATATTTATCCCCAATATATCTGTTCGTGTTAACCTTTCTGGAGCAGCCCCTTTATTATTTAAAATAATTTTATTTGCTTGCAGATAAACATCTCGTAAAATTATATCTTTATAGAACTAAATTAATTCGTTATTTTAATTGTGCGGAATAAAATATGAAATATTATAAATACATTTTACCTTTCCATTTTACATATTTACGCATGGTCACGTTTGGGACATTCGTGAACAGAAGTGTAAAGCAAGCAATTGGACGAAACAAGTATAAAATTGCTTCGGCTACTTTTGACATCAAGGTCTATTCGTAGTTGATTGTTGTGAATGTACTTTGGCTAGTTTAAATTGTTACTTTGATATATACCGACTTAGTCATGTCGTTTTGTTTTCACAAACAAAATACGTTTTACTCCATATGCTTCATGTTTCAACACTTTAGCAGCCTGATGGAGTACGTACCAGGTCTCCCTAGTTGTAAGGAGAGACCCGTGACATGCAGTAAGCTAGTAATGTAGCCAACTGGTTTAATTTTGTTATAATTTATGGTAGCTGAATATTTTGTTTTTATTTACATGAAGGTTATGATTAGGAGTTTTTAATTCGTGTTGAAATCTGCTTATGACACAAACAGAATTTGTGTACTTGATAGTACAGGTCGTTTGCACTGACTCAGCGTTTGACCGACAGTAACAAATTCAGTGGCGGGTGCAAACGCGTGTTGTTTTAGGCCGTGCACAAACACCATGTTTGCTCTGCGTATTTATGGCGACCACTCGACGCGACCGGCTCACACGTCGGAATAATTAGCTCGTTATAAAACGCATAACGACAACCTGCTTTTGAGCTGTAGGTTGGTATAAGATCGATAATATTTTTTTTCCGAAAAATATGTTTAGCTGAAGATGTAATTGAACAAAAGATCTTAATGTTATAATAATATTATCAGCAATCATTATTTTCCGACATAGTTCGCAGAGTTACCAAGCTGAAGTGGCAATAGGCAGGCCACGTCGTTCGTAGGACTGAAAACCGATGGGGAAGAAAGTTCCTCGAATGGAGACCACGACTCGAATAAAGGAACATAGGCCGCCGTACGACAAGGTGGACTGACGACCTAAAGAAAATAGCGGGAACCCGCTGGATTCAGAGGGCATAGGACTGGTTGGAGTGGCGTCAATTAGGGGAGGTCTTTGTCCAGCAGTGGACCAAGGCTGATGGGTGGATGGATCATCCATGATTATGGTCCCTTAATGTTCCATGAAACTAATGGGACTCTTTACAAATTGAATTATCAAAATACGTCATTGATAGTCCAAAGCTGTGTACACACACTTTCATCCTCCTAATATTATAATTGTGAAATATTGTGAAGATCAATCACGCTCAAAAAATCAAACAATCAATCACGCGAAAACTACTGTTGAAATTGGGTGCGAAGATAGCTGGAACCCTGGAAAAGGACGCAAGCTACTTTTTAAAATTAGCCCTTAAAGAGGCAGAATAGAGAATGAAAGTTTTCTATAATTTATGTATATTATCACGTATGATGTGATATAGATATTTGTCTAGGATTTGACTATAACAAGATTAATTCAAGATCATTCGTTCCATTTCTGACAAAAATACTTTTAAAAATAAACTTCAATCCTGACTTGTTGAAAAGTGCTACTACCTACTCAGTGAACGATTTCTTAAATGACAAAAATGTATGCGAATAATGTATAATTTTATTATTGACGAGCTAAAATGTTATGTATTCAGATCAGTGTGACATTAAGTAGTTTTTTCCTGAATGTGCATATAAATTTAATATTATGTAGGACATAGAAATAATATTATTTTATAAACACTTTGGTAAACCTGTGGTAACCAATAAATAAATGATTGAATGTTTAACATTCTTACTTACCTTTAGAACATTCACATCGCTCGTTCCATGTTCATCATAGATTGTACCGTTTCATATACCCTTAAAACAGCCACATTTCTTCAATCAACTTTATAATGTTATCACAGCTTTAATAGCAAACTGTAATAGGCGGCTGACACCGTACGTCGGCGTCGGTAGGTTAATCAGGAAAATTATAATTTTTCATTTTGCCCCAGGTGAGACTGTTGCGAAAATTCGCTTCGTAGCTAAACGTTGGCCGTATCGACTTACAGCTGCCGGCCGAATCGATTAAACGGCGTAACCAGATTATGGTGACCGTCCACTAAGTGCCGGCCGGCCTCGCAAACTGCCCGCTCTGTAATCAACTTGGTTTAGATCACCCGAGCTAGGTTATATTTTCGAACTTTAGTACAGTGCATGTAAAAAGCATTCATAGCTTTTTATGTTATCCAAATAGCAAAATGGCTTGCATTCCATAAGTGCCTAAGTAGCTTTATTCTCTTGTAAAACTTCTAGGCTTGAATATGCATTTGGTCTTGGTCTGGAAAGACCACAGGCTTATATTAGAATAAGAGCGTAGGCCTATTTTTAGTTGGTAACAGATTGTTCACTACTGTTGAATGACGACTGCAACGCAAAATTGCTTCACAACAAAGCAATGGTATCGACGCGACGGTCTGCTCTGGCCTCGTGTTTTAGACGAAACGTATAGATTCTGAAGCCAGTGTTATATGCTAAATGCAAAGGGTATTCAAATCAACATTTCGTAGTTGGTAAGTATTATTTCGGTAATTCGTCCCTCGTTTCGGTAGGTGTAATCAACCGTGGGCTTAATGACCCCTTTCTAATTGGAGGCTAAGATTTGGAAGCCATTGTCTTACATATTCATAGAGGTTTCAACCTAAGGGCAGGTGGCTCTAATTTATTCAGAGAGGCAACGGACATGCAAATTGGTGGAGAATATCGGTCATGTTTACGTCAGATTTGAGTGAAAATTATTGCGGATTGGCTTTCTGGAGTAGACGGGTTAGTTCGTTGCGAGTCACGCTTTGAATTATGTTCCTTACCTGAATGATAATTGATTTCGGTAGTATACCAGCGCTGTCGTATCTAAACTGATATTTATTTAAGACTGCTGAATATAACACGAAGGTTAATTAATACAACACAATTATTTTAATCATTGAATCTTCTATGCTCTATGTTATAATGGAATACAATCTCTCGGATAGCAAGACGTGAATTGAATGACATTTTTGGAATATCGTTAAGCATGTAGGTTTCCTCGCGATGTTTTCCTTCGCCGTCAAGGAAGTTATATTTAATTACTTGCTGAATGGTGGTAGGCATCTTAGTAGCTTCAAGTGGAATATTTTTAGAACAAAAAATATTCAATTTTCAGTAGGTCCCTAATATTAAAATTGACTAGGATTGTAGACATTTTAATAAACAGTAATTTTTATTTAGACTCTTAATATTGTATCGTGCCTCGTTTCACAAAACAGTTTCTTGCATAAAGATAATATTAAATTATGTATGTGATCTTAGAGAAGCCTGACTGCTACTGACGTACCCGTCAAGACCCTCTTTCAAGTTTCTTACTCACGTCTATTTTCATTGTCGGAATAATTAACGACCGATTAAGTATTCACATACATTAACAACTTCGCTTAGAAAACAAAGACGTCGAAAACTTTCCGTTGGCTCAAAGTGTCTCAAACTCTAAATAACCTGCTTATGCGCATAATTATTAATAAGTTGGTACAGAGAAAGCGCCACCTTGTATCAGGATTAATTAACCAGTGGATTAAGTATTTAATATGTAAGTTTTATTATCATTAACCTCATCCATTACCATAAAAACAGCCAATAAGATAAAATTATCACTGTCCAAATATTTGGTCATTTTGTTTTGGTTGCTATGACACCCTTACATCTTGTCGGAACGGCCCGAGAATACTAAGATTACAAATGCAAATCACTTGTTATCTTAGGCTGAAGGAGATTTGGTGTTGAACAATAAACAATGCTTATCTTGCACGTAAGGAGTTTAGCGAAAGGGCCAACTCGCTACGAAGCTGAGGGCTAAGTGAGATCCCACTTAAGCACTTATCTCCACAGAATCCGTCAAAGTGCTGTGATGCACACGAGAATAATGACTATTCATGTTCCCTGAATACGCGGGGTATGTAGGTAATGACTCGACTTGTATGTTGCGTATGTTTAGTACTAGATGGCTGGTATAAGAAGAAAAGAAAGAAGTAAATAAACAGTTACACACTACGCCCCCGTACTAGGATTCCTGTGTTGCGGGTGGCGGATACACAGAAAACAACACAATTTAACGCCCAAAACCGAATTTCAAATATTTATCTGCCACTAAATGTCTACCCTGCCGAGGATTGAACCCGAGACCCACATACAGGGTCACTGACCATCGCGCCACAGAGTCGTCTAAATAAAAATGTTTCAATTGATTAGTTTTGCTACTCTTTTCATTTCAATTATGTCATGCTCAATCTAAGTTGCTTACTTCAATGTTCATTATTATGATTTGAATATTATCAATTTTTAGCAATGAACAATACTAATATCAGTTAGTATTCAACTCACTTTATACGTCCAGTCACACTTTTTAAATGTTTGTAACAGGTTACAGCAAATGGTTATAGTAGCTGAAATAAAAAACCGACCCTGCCCTTTGTGTCAAGTTAGAGCGCTGGATGTAGTTGGCGGCCGTTTGTCAAAGAGCTCCTTCAATCAAGTTCACTCGAGTGTCTGTTACTGCGGTAAATGTTACTCAGCTACTCTGCGATAAAGTCAACGATCAGAGTCACGATGAGGTTTTATTAGGTTACGTTTTATTGTCCGCGCCATAATTCAAAATACAAAAGAAAAAAAAACATAGGGTACAGACGCTAAGGGCTATAACTAAAAACCGTTTGAGATATTGAGATAAAACAAAGCCTATACCTATAGGTATACCCTCTAGAATTCCTGAAAATTTCATCAACATTTGTTCGGCGGTTTCGGAACCTATTCGCGCTAAAAACGCAGTTAGACAGACAGACAAAATTCTAAAAACAATTTATTATGATTAGGTGTCATATGAATTGCGTATTCCATTTAATTATTGTCCTCAATTTTAAGATCACATCACAGACACCAATTTTATATATTGGTAAGATAATATTTATGTCCTGACTGACTGACTGATTCATCGGAAATCCAAAATCACTGTAGCAAGATGCTTAAAATTTTGATAAAAGGTGCTCTTATAACGTAAACGTCCACTAAGGAAATATTTTTTAAATTCCACCCTTGAGGACTTAAAGTTGGGTTTAAAGTGTGTATGAAAAAAAATCTACGCAGGTGAAGCTGCGTGGAACAGCTAGTTAGTTATCAATTAATCCGTATCGTATATAGTGCATAAGCTTGTTTGTAGAAGATATTTTGACGGTGATTCGAATCTTCCAGTGTTCGAATCAAATCAACATCTAATTAATTTCCCTGTACATAAAATAGGCCACGCAATTAAGCTAATTTTATAATGAAATAACCAACAATTGCCGTTTCAGAACTAGGTACTTAGGATAATTAAATAGAATTTCATTAATTGCTGTTCACAACTGCCGCGAACGTTTACCGGTACAAACGGTCTATTGCAAACCACTCGAAACTTTTCCTTTGACGTAACTGCGGTACCTTACCGAATCTAAACAATCGTACATTTATAAAGTTTCAGCTTTCTAACTCCCAACCCAACAAGTTGTGAAACTGCTCGGCTTCGCTCTGAAATAATGCAACGCTAACTCGCTCAAGTTTTTTATTTAAACGCTTTAGTACAAACTTACGTCTAACTTTCAATTCTGACGGAGAATGCTTCTATCTACAGTATCGAGTAATTTCGCCACAGTAATAGCCATTTACGTACATTTCTATTCATATTTGCGTTGGCAGAATACCTTAAAATTACATCGAGGGTTTCGTATTTAGGATTAGTATTTAGTATAAGGAGTTGGATTTAGTATCAAGGATTAATTTAGTGATGTATAGTGTAATCTTCGAGTAAACGTATTTCTTCTTTTTTTATTTAATATCAAGGATATATTTATTTTAGACGTTATCATTTATAAATATCGCTGGTTTTGAAGATAAAAATGACGAACCTAAATTGGCGTATTCGTAATATACCAATTAAAGTGTATATTATACGAGTTAAATTTTAGACATGAGGTAAAATTGAGATCCAATGAAATTACAAATTAAACAAGTAGCCTAATTCCGGAATTTTGCGTACGAATCAACGAACACGGACGTGCAATAAAGCGCATGTGATATTGTCATTTAGATAATACAAAACATGCTTTCTACGAACTATGCGTTATTAAAATTAGCATGATTTGCATTGAATCGAACTAACAAGTATGAATCAACTCCACTCCTGTCGAAGGGGCCGCAATTAATTCCTGATTGATTCACAAAGCTAGTTGGTATTTCTAGCCCCCCTTCGGCCTCCCTACCCTACCTGGCTACCTCCACGTGAGCATCAGACAAAGATACGAAGTTAACGTCAGCCAAGGTTTATTGTACAGAATTTATATGAAACTTCGCTTCAGGCTGAATTCTCGCAAGTCTATTGTAACGAATACGAATTGATACGAATATAGACTTAACTAACATTTTATGTATGTGATATCAAGCCTCAATCATCATTTAATGTTATGTATCTATACCTAATATTATACATCTATGACTTTTAAAAAGCTGTAAATTATATATTTTTTGCTAAAGTTTTATGCAGTGAGCTATTTTTTTTTGTTTTGTTTGTATAGGCTAACCTTACGAAACCTTTTATTAAGCGTAGCGGGATGGAGATAAAATAGGCGCGGGGCTGAGCTGAATTTTCTTTTTCCCTGATTTTACTTTTGCTTGATGAGAAACATGGCCAATCAAACCTATCCATAAACGTAGGGGAAAGGGCATAAAAATGGTGTCCCCCCACCCCCCTTCCTTATTTCAACACAATACAAATATACTTAACTGCACACCAGAATACATCGAATTTAGAGGTAAAACAAACAGCGAGTATGCAAAAGGCGATCTTATCGCTGATAGCGGTCTCTTCCAGACAACCTTTGGACAAGAGAGGACTTTAAAGAACTTATTTTACTTTTGCTGGATAAGAACTTTACTTTTACTTTTGTTAGATTAAGTGAGGTTAGCCTATGGGTAGGTATGATTGGGCATACCCATAGGCTAACCTCACTTAATCTAACCTACGTACCTTGTACAATAATATTCTGTCCCGGTGTACAATAAAGTGTTTTTGTATTGTATTGTATTGTATTGTACCTACCTGAACAAACCTATGCATAAACGTAGCGGGATGTATGTTTAATTGGCCCAAATCTTTAGTTACTTTTTCTAGAAGAAAAACATGGCCAACTAAACTTATCCATATCGTATCGGGAGCGTAGAGTAGTTATCATATTTAAAAAGGAACATAAGTCATAGACCAACAATAAATTCGTCCATGAATAAATGCACTACATATATCGCACCTTTAATCATAAAAAGAAATAACTCAAAATTTGCGTTTTGCGGGGTTTTACCATAAAGTGAACTATC